>RJWJ010004634.1:0-74307 GCA_004363605.1 Indri indri
CAAGTAAATTCACTGCATGCACTACAAACATACTTGGTGTGTAGGAATTTTCTACATACATGTACAGTATTACATAATGCACATACAGTCTCATGTTGCAGAGGTTGTACTTTACATAATTCCTCAACATACCAACAGCTTGAGCAGAAAATAACATGTTCATTTCTAACTCTGCTAAATTATTTCCATAAAACATGAAAAAACTTCTACACTCAGAAATTTATGAAAACTTGCTAATTACTTTTATGCCTGAAAAAATCTGAAAAATATACCATATGTTAAAATGGGATTTTCTTTTCTTGTGCTCTGAGGGTAAAATGGAAGAGAAACACATCACAATAGACATCACAATAGCAATAACGGTTAATGTCCCGAGGGATCACGTGTGCCACACTTTGCTAAGTGCTTCATGTGCATTATTTCATTTAGTCCTTCACAACTTGACGAGGTAGATACTGTTATTCCCGTTTACAGAAGCGGAAACTGAGGCTTAGAAGAGTTAGGTGACTTGCCCAAGTGCACACCACTGGTGAAAGCAGGGCAGAGTTTAACCACTAATGATACAACAAACAGTTTAAACCTGCAAGGAACTATCCGCGTTAAAAAATATAAAGAAAATTTCAGTTTCTCTTTGCCATTAAACTTGAGACATCTGCCGCCACGATTGCCTTCAGCTAGGTTAAAATGTAATAAACCGAATCATAAAATACTATATGGTCACAATACATAAACAACTTATCCTTAAGGAGCTTAAATCTGAAAACTTACATTAGACATAACCCCTCCCCCATGAGTTTAGAACTACTGCAATTCTGGAATGCTGATTAAAAGTAATTAGAGATTATATGGATATGGAGGAGATAGCCTTCTCCATGCTCTACTTCATTAAAAAAAGTTCCTTCTAGAAACAGAGAATTAGCTTCACCTGAGAATGAACTGCAGCTATAGAGTCAATGTAAAGAAACACACGGAAGTGGGACTACGGTAGTGGAAAAGGAATAGGGTAGAGAAAAAGACGACGTATGAAAGGCGCTTCGGTGGAGGCTTTCAAGAGCTCGATGCAGAGCATTTCGGAAGCATTCTCAAGTGGCAATGGCATGGCTGACACATCACCTCAAAAATATGATTATGGATCAGGTGTCAAGGCACAGGTGAATTTGCCACGGGATTACTACAGAAGCTACACAAAGGCAAAAGACTGTAGGCGCAATACTACCTGTAGGCAAATGCAGGTCATCAAGATTCTTAATAACTCAAAATTCTACCATCTGAAATCCACAGAGCCAGAGGGAAGGATACATTAGCTAAGCAGATGGACTTTCAGGCAAACAGCATCAAAATACCCTGGTTTCTCTCTGGGGTCCATTTCTCAAGCTAGAAGGGTTAGAGAAATGGTATAATTTTAGATCTAACAATAACACCAGACATGTTTTCACAAGAGAGACTGTCAGTGTCTGATAGTTCTACGCCTGGAAGTGCTAATGGATATCCTTATAATGGGAAAAACTTAGGCAAAAAATGAGTCATCTCTGTTGTCTTCAGATCCAGGAAGAACATTCTTTTTTTAAGGGACTCTGTAAGAACAGGTGGCACAAACTCAAGTGGTGGTAAATCATCCAAATGCTTCTTTGCTTCCCCACCCCCCACCATGTTTTACTGTTTCCTGCCTAATTTAAAGAAAAGGGAAGAGGGGGCAGGAGAACATGTGAGAAGGGTCAGTAGCTGCCTGTCTTGGCATGACGGCAGACAAAACAAATAATCCCAAAAAGCAAAACTGGCTTATCCTTGACACACATCAATCAAATAAAAATGCTCACAAACCTCCAAATTTACTTGATGACGAACTATAGCCTGATTTAATTAATTGTTTCCACTGTTGTATTCACTGAAAATGCCAAAACGCTGACTGAAAAACAAGCATATCCCTGTTCCTTAGGAAGCTTCACCGTGCTCTGAACTGGTATGCTGCTTACCGTGGTCCAAGATATAAAATACATTGTTCTTCCCGCTGCATTTTCTCCAGGGCTTTGTCAATTCCGATCGGAATGTCGTGGTCTTCTCCTTCACCAACAGTGAATGCCACGTTTCTGCAATCAAACATCCTTTCGCCACAGCGGCCTTCCAGGTGGACTGAGGGTGAGGAGACAGGACAGTCAGCAGAGATGCTCCTCAGGACTCGCTAATTCAGTGAAGTGATGAATGAGTGGCCAACAATGTGGCAAATGCCATTTCCCCATTCTCATTTCATCAAGAGACACACATGGGATGTGGTGCTGAAACTGAGTCCCCCCAGCCTGAAAGTTTGGGAGCAACCATATTTTCTTTTTGTTTCAAGCTAAACTTAAGAGTACTGATAACTGTCTGTATCAGTAAGAAAGCCCAGTGGGTAACAGAACAAACCGGAAACATAGGTTTAATTTAACCCTGCTATAAGACAGAGGTTTCCTCACCTATAACAAACACAAGGTCAGGAAATACTTGATTATTTACTAATAATTATTAAAATGCCACAAATTTAATATTAAGTATATAATGGCTTAAATATGTATAACTGCATCTTGGCTTCAGATGCTTAGGCAAGTAAAAACAACCATGGCTGTTTCCCCAATGACATACATACAAAGGTTAACTGAATACAGAAGCTCTTTAAGAGTCCTAATCTCATTCACAAATATATTTGAATAAGAATGGAAAATCCAAAGGCAACATCAATAACTAATTCAGTTATATCCCTTGGAATTAATAGAAATAATAAATGTAAAGTGTGAAAGAATCAATAGTCTACTATAACTTCACAAATCAAATTCTACATACAGACATACTTTTTTTCTTGATCAGTTACTCTTTTTTCTACAAAAAGCAATTATCTGAAACTTTTCAACTACTTTTAATATTAAGGATATTTATTCCTTTCTGCTTAGGTCTTTGACTCAATAAGATAGATGGATAGGCCAGGTGCAGTGGCTCAGGCCTGTAATCCTAGCACCCTGGGAGGCCAAGGCAGAAAGATCCCCTGAGGTCAGGAGTTTGAGACCAGCCTGAGCAAGAGAGAGACCCCATCTCTACTAAAAACAGAAAAAATTAGCTGGGCATGCTGGCACATGCCTGTAGTCCCACCTACTCGGGAGGCTGAGGCAGGAGGATCGCTTGAGCCCAGGAGTTTGAGGTTGCTATGAGCAAGGCTGATGCCATGGCACTCTACCCAGGGCGACAGAGTGAGATTCTGTCTCAAAAAAAAAAAAAAAAAGAAAGAAAAATAGATGACTTGTGTGATAGCATAATGGTCACCAAGCAATGTAATAATTTGTCTTTCATAAGAAAATTCTTTATTTCTATTTTTGTTATATAATGGCCTATATTCAAATCTATTTCATAAAATGCTTCTTTTCTTAGACTGGTTGCTTTAGAGAGGCTAAAAACCACTCGTTATGTTGTACTTATTCCACATTCAATAAGATAATTATTATTTTCCAAATAAAAGTTTGATTTCAACTTACTCTACTTTGAACTAAATGATCTTTGAAGGTCCTTAGAAGCTCTAAAATTCTGTGATTCTATGACTCAGTAATATAACTCTCAGTATAGCCGAGAAACCAGTGTCAAAGCTAATTCCTGTAGCTAATCATTTGATCGGATTACCTCTAGCCTGGGCCTGAGAAATGAGAGAAACTGAAGAGTGAACAGCAGTGGTGTAGACACTAGGGCCAAAATGCCACCTGGACATTTATGCTCTACAGCTCTCTACTCATTTCTAGCTCACTAGGATTAATACCACCCTGATCTGTTCCCATCACAGACACAGAATGAAGTTTAGGAAGCTTGGGCCAAACTAGAGAGGGCCTTGACTCCTGAGTCAGCTCCTCCAAACAAGAGCTAGAGCTGGACTGGGTGGAGCTGGCATATGGCATTTTGTTTTATGTCTCACAATCATAAATGCGGATGATTCTCTGTTATACCCACTTTTGGAATACTCTAGCTAAAATAAAAATTAACTTGTAGCATATTAAAAGTTCTTGTGAATTGGAAAATATTTTTAAAATAAATTGAACTTTATTATTTTCAAGTACAGTCATGCATCACTTAAGGATGGATATAGATTCTGAGAAATGCGTCATTAGGCGATTTCATCATTGTACGAACATCATAGAGTGTACTTATACAAACTTGGATGGTGCAGCCTACTGTTCTGGGCTACAAACCTGTGTAGCAGGTTACTGTACTGAACACTGCGGGCAACTGCAATACAATGGTAAGCATTTGTGTATCTAAACATCTAAACATAGAAATGGTACAGTAAAAATGTGGTATTATAATCTTATGGGACCACTGTCATATATGTGGTCTACCATTGACCCGAATGTTGTGTGGTGCGTGACTATACGTGCATACTAGAGAGGTTCTTCAGGAAGTCCAAGGCTTAAGATATTTTTACTAGAGTAAAAACGTTTCTCAAGGTGTTAAGAGTTCGTAAAAGTTTGCATTTCCAAATATTTTTAAATCTGCCCAAAGAAATTTAGGCTAATGGATGAGACTTGTCACAAGAAAGATTTGCTGAGTAAAGTGAACTTTAGTTCATATATTGTGGAATGTCTTAAGTATTGAGATGTATTATCCTAATAGCTCACAACTTAGTAAACAGACCTTTTTGTCTAAGGTTTATTGTTAGAAGTATCATCTTCCTCCCTAAAAGAAAGTACATTTGGTGGGGGAGGAAATTATCAGTACATTTCTTGTGGCTTTTGGTTGATCAAGTTTGAATGTGTTTTCAAAACAGGAAATCCAGAGCCTCTGCAAAGGATTCCTGCCTGTGTGTCAGTTTCCTAGGCTGGTTTTCAGCTTGATATAGGTACTTGATATTAAAATTACATAAATAATTTCAGAAGTTCTCTTTAGATGTGATAACCCATCATCAGGGAAAAAAAAATTGGCTACTAATAAACATGTTGGGAGAGATAAATGAAGGAAGCAAGCAAAGAAAAAAAGGTCAAAACTATAACAAAGGCATAATTAAGAAAGCAAAACATTAATTGCAGCTAGTCTCAGAGAGACAATAATAGAACCAACGTTTGTCGCCATCTAATAGGAAGGTAAAATTTTCGATGGCTCTTTTAAATATTTTTTAGTTTATATACGGACTCATCTGTTTTTCTGGAAAATCTAACTCCTGACGATTGAACCTGAACACTACCTCCAGTGCCAAAAAATCTCAAACTGATACACATATACACATATACACCTCAGTTTATATGTGTATTAAAAAAACACCACCTTGTAACACAGACAGTATCTGGAATGTCAGAGCAAAAGGAGGTTTCATAGCCTCAGGGTACATACAGCCCCTTGACTCTTTACATCTACAAGTAGTAAAGGATATTGCTGGGTTAACTGGTTTCTGAATTTGGGACACTGGTGTGACAAGTTCTATAAGACTGCTGACAAGAACTCGTACCACTGGGAGCCACAGAGAGACTGCCCACTGCCACAGCAGGCCCCTGGGTGACAGAACGCAGACGGGCCTCGCCTCCACAGAGCCAGCTATTCCTTTTTAATAATCGTCTTAACAACTGCTACAAAACAAAACCATGGCAGCTCTGGCTGTGGAAGACCTACGGTTACTTCTGACCTGGCATCTCTTAGTGCAAATACTCACTTAATAAATATTTAATAATAACCATCATGACTCACTGGGAGCTCAGCCTCTAGGGCTCAGGAGGTCTGTTGCTAATCCCAACCAGCATGATTTATGGGAAGTAAATCATCTATGACGTGCCCAAAGAGAATAAAAGTACATACAGGATGCTTCTCCTTAGGGCTTTTCTGGTAGAGAAAGAAACAAACAAGTTAAAAAGAGACAGTATTTTTTCTTGTCTTAAAGGCTGTGTAACTTAAAGTGGGGGAGGTCCTCCAAATCCCCCCCAAAGTCAAACCAAATCAAATTACCCAAGCTTAGCTGTGCAATCCGAGTGTAACCACATCAAGTGAGCTGCAAAACATCACTTAAACTGGAGCTCTGACTTATTGTTCTCTTACTGCCCTAGAGCAATTTTGTTTTGAAGAGCACAGAACACCCTGTTCTGAATGTGGCTGGCACATGAACTCGATGTGCTGACAGCAATTTGTACTCCGATTAAAATAGGGAGAAAAAGGAAAGAGAATACACAGCAGTAACAAAAACTGGAATGCAAGAACCTCAAAACTGTAAAATCAGTATTTTAGGAAGCAAAACTGAGAAAGAGGCTCCATAACTTAAAAAAAAAGTGCTGTAAATGCTCCAGCCTAAAGACGTTAGCTCTGGTAAGTGTCTGTTTTTCCCTTTTCTAATTATAGTAGTTGGTGTCTGATAGCTTTGCACTCATTCTCAAAACAATTACTGGGTCATGGGGATCTGAATGGGAGTGTTGTAATGGCATTACTACTAGACAAGACTGGTCATTTGGCCAGAGAAAACCAGGTTGTGACAGGTTACTCCCACTAGGCAAGGGTTTTCTCTGCTGCCTAATTCATGCCAAATGAGTTTCTCTCTGCCTGTGTCTCCTGTCTAATAGAGCAGTGCATCCAAGAGAGAGTAGGACCTTAATAACCCCCTGAAAAGGCAGGCAGAGATGGACTTCTAAAAGCAGGAGAGGCATATTAATCACTGATTACAAGAGAAACAGTTCCCATCAGGCATGGTGGTCACATTTCCCCCAAACTGCTTGTCTTCCTCCTCTGCACCATTTTGTACTATTTACAATGAACAAACACCACTCACTCTAAGATTGCTTTTGGAACCAAGGGACAGATGCTAACTGAGAGCAGGTATAGAATATAGTAACATTTACACAAATGATTTCTATTCCATAGTCCAAACAAGAAGCATCTACCCAGCAATAGATTCTCCACCCAGGAAGGGCATGGTAGTCCCCCAGCTACTTGAGAGGCTGAGACAGGAGGATGCCTTTACCCCAGGAGTTAAGAGTCTAGCCTGGGCAACATAGTAAGACCTCAACTCTAAAATTAAAAATTTAAAAAAATTCTCCGCTAACACAAACCCTTACCACTCTTTCCTTCACACCAATAAAGCACTTGAGTTAGACCTAGATGCCAGTCCCATTCTACCACTTAACAACTGTGGCTTTGGGCAAGGTAATTTAAATGGTCTGAAGCTCAGTTTCTTCATCCATAGAATAGGGACAATACCACTAGCTAACCCACAACTGCTGAGAGGATTAAATTAGGCACTGAAGTAGAGCTTTTAACCCAGCCCCTGCCGTTCATTCGTTCATATGTTGGGGTGTCTACTGTGTGAAAACACTGTTAAGTGTGGAGTTCACAGAAATGAACTTGAGGAATGTTAGCTATGACTATCTTCCTGTAATTAGTGGTAAATTATACCAGATTAAACATGTTTTAGAATTGTGTATAATAAAACATTAATGGCTCCACACAGAAAGCTGTCAAAGTACGAATTAAATTCCTAGCAGGCAAAGGCAATGTCTTCCACTTCTTTTGTGCCTCACAGTGCCCAGCACACAGTTCAGGGCCAGAAAGTAAATATTTGTTTAATGACTAATCTGAAAATACGGCATTAAGAACAGGGTGGTAATTTTCACTAATTTATGGGAATTTTCCTGTTTGAATCTATTAGTACTCCTAATTAAATTCCAGAAGGCTTTTCAAATTCTATACTGATATGAAGTTTTTGTTTTTTAATACCATTCTAAAATAAATGATCAGGCCGGGTGTGGTGGCTCACGCTTGTGATCATAGCACTCTGGGAGGCCGAGGCGGGCGGATCGTTTGAGCTCAAGAGTTCGAGACCAGCCTGAGCAAGAGCGAGACGCCATCTTTACTAAAAAAAAATAGAAAGAAATTAGCTGGACAACTAAAAATATATATAGAAAAAATTAGCTGGGCATGGTGGCGCATGCCTGTAGTCCCAGCTACTCGGGAGGCTGAGGCAGGAGTATTGCTTGAGCCCAGGAGTTTGAGGCTGCTGTGAGGAGCTAGGCTGACACCACGGCACTCTAGCCTGGACAACAGAGTGAGACTCTGTCTCAAAAACAAAACAAAATAAAATAAAATAAAATAAATGATCAATTGGCTGGATTTTTTTTTCCTGTAGCCAAAAAAGACTATTTTCTACTATGATTTCATTCCACCTGAAGACTTAGAGATACCTTTTTAGAAAACAGTAACTATATAAACCCCTCATTTTTTTTTTTTTTTGGTGAGACAGGGGTTTCACTCTGTTGCCTGGGCTAGAGTGCAGTGATATCATCATAGCTCACTGCAGCCTCAAACTCCTGGGCTCAAGAGATCCTCCTGTCTCAGCCTCCTGAGTAGCTGGGACTACAGGTATCCAATATGGGAATTACACCACCACACCTGGCTAAGTTTTCTATTTTTTACAGAGACAGGGGTCTTGTCCTTGCTCAGGCTGGTCTCGAACTCCTGGCCTTAAGTGATCCTCCTACCTCAGATTCCCAAAGTACTAGGATTACAGGCATGAGCCACCTAAATCCAAAATACATTAAAGAATCCTGGTCCCCTAAATCCAAAATATGTGAAAGAATAAACATGGACCATTTTAGACCGAGTGCCATACTACATTATTTTGTGAAAACACATAATAAAATGGGTTTCAAGCATTTGCACTCTCTCCCTGGACTTATTTGCATGGACATTCATAAATATTTTAAAAGAATGTGAAAAACAAAATTTTAAATACCTCACAGCTTGATCAGATTTCAACATGGACATACATGGAATCTTTCCTCGATCTTCAATTTTTGGTGCCTTTTTTTTTTGGCGTTTGACTTATAAAGAACATATAGCTAGATTTTGTTGTTCTCACTTTATGAGACCTTTTGCCTTTAATAGGTGACATTATACCATCCATATTTTTTGTAGTCATTGACATGAGTAGCTTTATTCTTCTAGGTTTTCTATACAGTGTTTTCTTATTTTTTGTTTATGATCTTTGCTGAATTGATGAGGTTATCCTTGTTCTTTTCCTCACTCCACATAATGTGGTTTGGAAGTTCTACATGCAATTGTTAGTACTTTTCATTAAATTGTGAACAAATCACTTAAAGGTATACATATTTTTATCAATGTTAAGAATTAATGAACATAATCTCCCCTGGAGTAAGAAAATAATTTTAGGTAATTTTGCCTCCCCTCTTCATTTCCTTACTACTCTCACCAAATTTTGTTAAAATGACCAAGAACCTAGGTCCAGACTCTTATATTATTACTATTACTTTTAACATTACAGCTCTACCACTTCAGGGATCTTTTAGCATAAATGTATCCAATATGGGAATTACTTTTTTGCTTACTACTGCTTCTTATGCCTTGAGTTGTTACTTCTTGGCTTTTTTATATTTTAGTATATCCTACAGTATTTTTTTCAAAAAGGATATGAGTCTGCATATTGCAAAAAGTTAATGTTGTTCCCATACTTGATAGTTTGAGTACAGAGTTCTAGGTTCCAAATACTTCTAGCTATAGACACTGCTCAAAAGCACTGTCTTTAGTATTTGGCGTCATGAAGATTCTCATTCCTTTGCACCCAGGTTTTTCCTCCCTGGAAGAGTTCAGAAATTTCTTTTAAGCTATGCAATACAGAAATTTTACCAGGAGGGATCTAGGTGAAAAAAAAAAAACAAAACTCCTATTCCTACTTGCTACTATTAATTGGACCTTTCAATCTCAAGACTTCTATCTTCTCTAAGAAATTTTCTATTAGATGCCTATTGTCTCCCCTAGATTTATCATTGATGTCTTCTAAAATTTCTCTTCCATCTTCCATCTTTTCTCCCCCTCTATGTTCTGAGATTATCCTTGATTATCTTTCAGAGCATCAATTCAGATTTCAAGGACTGTCCGTTTTGCTCTTCTATCTTTCCTCTGAGTTTCAATTTTGATAACCATATTCTTAATTTCCAAAAACTTTCTTGTTTTCCCTTTCCTTTTTCAGAGAAGTTGGGTTTTTGACTTATGAATTTAATATCCTGTTAACGATCTCTGAAGATAGTTATTAATAATTAGTGTTTTTATTTAAGGTTCTCTTTTATTTCTTTTGTTAGTACATTTTATTTTATTTTATTTTTGAGACAGAGTCTCACTCTGTTGCCCGGGCTAGAGTGCCGTGGAGTCAGCTTAGCTCATAGCAACCTCAAACTCCTGGGCTCAAGCGATCCTCCTGCCTCAGCCTCCCAAGTAGCTGCGACTACAGGCATGCGCCACCATGCCCGGCTAATTTTATATATATATATTTTTAGTTGTCTAGCCAATTTCTTTTTATTTTTAGTAGAGACGGGGTCTCACTCTTGCTCAGGCTGGTCTCGAACTCCTGACCTTGAGCGATCCTCGCACCTCAGCCTCCCAGAGTGCTAGGATTACAGGCATGAGCCACCGCGCCCAGCCACTGTTAGTCCATTTTAGTGCCCCTTTTCTCATGGCATTTGCTGATGATTCTTTGTTTTCTGGTCACATCATAAAGGAAGGTTTCAGAATGATCGAATAGTTATAGTTACCAGGCACCATTTCCTAAGCAGTTGGACATGCTTCCACAGCAGGCCTCCTCCCAAAGGGAGGGCTAATTGTGGGGATCTACGGGTGAAGATACCACAAATATTTACTGAGCACGGGCTTGCTATGAGCTGAGCATGATGTGCACAAGAAGGCTGGGACACCCTTCCCCACTGCTGATGTATGAAACAGTTTTACTTCAGGAGGAGCACGCTTTAGCTTTATTTACTGTTGTGAAAAGCTGCCTTTTCATTTTTTCCTCTTTAAATGTTTTAAAATTTTAAAGATACTTTACATTCTCATTTTCTAGTCCTAGTCCTAACAGTTGGAGTCTTCTGAGACAGATCCCTATTTTATTTTAAAAATTGGCAGTACTTGTTTTAGCTTAGGAGCAAAAGTCACAACTAGACCCTAGAGTAGTAGTTTTCAGTCCTTGGCTGCAAACTAGAATCATCTTGGGAGTTTTAAAAAATACTTTTGCCTGGAGTTTCATCTTTTGAGATCTGAGATGCTTATTTAACTTATTTAACTGGACTGGGCATCAGGACTTCTTAAAGCTCCCCAGGAAATTCTAAATTCAGCCAAAGTTGACAACTACTGCGTTAGAGGTTTACGGGCCCAGCTGTTCCATATTGTTTTATAACAACCCAGCTGACTGCTGCACAGTCTGCTTTGGCTCCCTTGCACCAGCTGACTGAGCTTGGAGTTCTGCCTGAGCTTGTTGAGAGGAACGGTATGTACCTCTGCAGAGGTCTTTACACCTGTTTTGGGTTGGGTTCGCTGAGTCTAGTTTCCATCAGTCCAATTTCATTTACTTTACATATTCCAGAAATTCTTCATAATTTCGGATCCACTTGTTGGATTCTTCCATTTTCTAGTAATATTACTGATTTCTTCCTCTCTTTTGAAAATCCACCCCCATCCCATTTCAGTGGGATTTGGAGAGGGAAAGGAGGTGAGGAGGAAGGGAGGTATTTTAACAGATCACATTGCTGAAATTTTCACACTTAAAAATATTGCCAACTGTCTGCATTCTTTGCATTCAAATGAGGCTGAGAGCGCTGAGAGGCAAGAGGACCACATATAGCCAGCATTTTGATGGGCCTTTTCCAACCACTACAGTTGACAAATCAGAAGATGTGAGAGTCTGGGAGTAGGGGGAAGAGAAAATGGTAGCTATTTAGAGATTTATGTCAGTAAGACTGGATTTTCTAAGAAAGCAAAGCTTAGAAGTAGCAATGTAGCCACAACCGGCAATTAGACTTAAGTATGACGACTAAAGCGTCAGTCAATCATAATCATGTCATTTACAGTACCTTAGAACACACTGACTTTTTTTAATGGAAAGGATAATACTGAATAAAAACTTCAAGATGGTTATCTTAACTGACACAAGAAAAAGTACACTGGAACAGAGTCTAAAAATTGATTTGCGAGCATTCGGATCCTCACATAAAGAGTAAAAATCAAAATTTCTTTGAGAAAGAATAAATCCTGTCAAACTAACATAAGTTCCCTCTTCCACAAAGAGAAAAACAAATTATGAAAAGGTAGGAAAAGATCACAATTCAGTAAAAGTCTTTTTGGTTCAGTACATAATGTTACTCTTCAAAAAAACAAAAACTAGAGACATATGCTTTAGATAAGAATACTATTAAGAAGCTACATAATTAATTTGAAGACTGTTATTAGAAACAAATGAGGTCAACTGTAGTAGAGCCAAGAGAATTTGCTGATGGCTTAGATGTACGAGATAAGACAAAGGGAAGAGTCAGGGATTTATTTCCTTAAATAAGGTAAAAGGAAGCAAAACAAATCATATGAATACAATACAGAGGGAAGAAAAAAGAAATTAAGTGCCCACCACGTGCTAGGCACCTTTCTTCATAACTGTCATAACAACCTGTGGGGGTAAAAGATTATTATTACTATTTTACAGATAAGAAAGCTGGATGCTCAAGGTGGTTAAGTAACTTGTCTAAAGTCATAAAAATAGCCGGGTGCGGTGGCTCGCGCCTGTAATCCTAGCACTCTGGGAGGCCGAGGCGGGCGGATTGTTCTGAGCTCAGGAGTTCGAGACCAGGCTGAGCAAGAGCGAGACCCCGTCTCTACCAAAAAAATAGAAAGAAATTAATTGGACAGCTAAAAATATATATAGAAAAAATTAGCCGGGTATGGTGGCGCATGCCTGTAGTCCCAGCTACTCGGGAGGCTGAGACAGCAGGATCGCTCGAGCCCAGGAATTTGAGGTTGCTGTGAGCTAGGCTGACGCCACGGCACTCGCCCCAGGCAAGAGAGTGAGACTCTGTCTCAAAAATAAAATAAAATAAAATAAAAATAAAAAATAAAAATAAAGTCATAAAAATATAAGGGAGCAATTCCAAGATTCAAAACTCAAGCCTATTACTTCTAAAGCCTATCTTTCCCCTCCCCCATACTACTTCATTGTATCTTTACTCAGATAGGACAGAAATTTACCAACTCTTAAGTAGCTATAACAACATATTGTAACGGGTGATCAGTATCTATTGTGCTCTTTCACTCTAGAGCTTGTTTTAATTCCAGGTTTTATACTTGATTTAAAAAAATTCTTTTTTCTACTTAATTTATTTATTTATTATTTCAGCATATTACAGGGGTACAAATGTTTAGGTTACATGTATTGCCTTTGCCCCATCGAGTCAGAACTTCAAATGTGTCCATCCCCCAGACGGTGCACACCGCACCCATTAGGTGTGTATATACCCATCCCCTCCTCCCCCCTCCCACCTTTCCGACACCTGATGAATGTTACTACTATATACTTGATTTTGAATCTAAGTGTAACGGTGATGCTACCAAGAAAAGGCAAACCAATAATGACTGAGAAGATTTTAAAAAGAACAAGGTGATCTTGGTTTTGGATGGGGACCACCTTTAAGGCAATCTCTATCCTCCTCCCCTACACAGCTAACTTGTTTAAAAGACAGAAAGCAGGACATCTTAACCTTGGTAAATGAAGATACAATATAATACGTTTGTATAAAATTGACTGGTTCCAGAAAACCAAAAAGGGCTTTTGGGAGAAAAAGTAAAAATAAATCATTTACTCTAAAATTTCCCAGGAAAGTACATTCTAACAAGATGAGAGACGAAAGATTAGTCATTGTCCTTTCTCAATAGAGAGAGAAAAAATAAAATTACATAAAGGACTATTCAAATACATTTTAAAAATTCCATCCTGTGCATGCTAGCCTTCAGGAAAAAAAGAGAAGGGGATATAAGAAAAAATGTTTAAAAAATCATGTATCTGCTCATTTCTGCAAAAGAAAGCATAATAACAAAATATAGGAAGAAAAACCAGAAACTAATGATTTAAGTAACGATACTGGAGCAGGGTGGAAACAGTGGGAAATGGGACAGGTTAGTAGGGCTGAGGGGGAACGACACTTCTGAGAATAGCTTTTTTGTACAGTTTAGAATCATGGTGATGTTTCCCATACTCCAAAAAACCCAAATTAATTAAAATCAGCCAGAGTGCGAGCGGAACCCCAAATGGAATACAAACAGCAACAAATGAACCCAATGGCACTACAGTTGAACGACACAGTTACGCTGACGGTGAGGAAGAATTCACCTAAGCTGCAAAAGTGCTTTGAATGTAAGCTGTAAGGCTGATGACAAAGGAAACGACACACAAATATCTCCTACTTAGGAAGTCTGTTTTCTACAGGGTATGGGTTAGCAATTCGAAAACCGCTTTCGTATGTGCTAGGATTGAACAAACAAGTAATATATCGTGGATAATGAGAGCCAGGTTTTTCACTGTTGATGAAAGGAGTTTCAAGTGAGCAAAGGGAAAAGAACAAACTTATGGGATTGGATTGTAATTGGAACTGTCAGTATGTATTCATGGTTCTTAATATATATACAGCCTGATATATTAATAGAAATACATATACATGTGTGTGTATGTATGTTGAGGTACATATATTTCCTAGCTCTGTCTGCTGAGAGGTTCTAGCAGCAATGATATCCATCCCATAGCAGGAAAACACCTAGCACCCAGATCTTGGTTTCTAAGTATCATTCTCCAATAAAAGGAATCAGGGATCCCTGGAGAAACAGTTGATTCCAGGCCTGGGGAGGGAAATTTTAAGATGAGCCTCGAGCATCTTGTGGCACCAGAAAGTAAGACAGTGCTAAAAAACAAACTATGGAGGTATGTTGAAAGGACACAAGAGCCAACTTGAAGCAGTTTTCAATGGTCAAATCTGGGACAATTTGAGCAACAACATAAAAATAGTAATGAATAATTTATAAAAGAAATCCGTAAGTCCAGGTCTATACTGAAATAAATTAACTAAATTAATATATAGGGGAAAAGGGGCAGCTCTTCCTTACAGTGGAATTCCAATTAACAAATGTAGAAGCAACGATGGAAATAGAAAAATTACCATTAGTCAAATACTATGGTAATAGCTGTTGTATGTAAAAATCATTAAAGGATGCCAAGATGAGCATGTGAAAGTGTGATGTAAAACAAGAATGTTTCTCTCCTAATGAGATACTTTGTAATTACAAAGGGAAAATAGTAACTTGCAGTAGAGAAACACGGCAGACCCCACTGATCTAGTTAACATAACCCGTATGAGACATCAGTATCAATATATCTCTTGATAATGACTTGAGAAGGGCACATCATCACTTTGGTGGTATTTTCCCAAAATCGCATAACCTCAATCTAATCATTTAAAACATCAGACAAACCCAAACTGAAGGATATTCTACAAAACAGCCAGTTGCCCTCAAAAGTACGAGTCATAAAAAACAAAGAAACACTGAAGAACTGTCACAGACTGGAGGGGAATAAGGAGACATGACAACTAAATACAATGCTGGATCCTGAATTTGATCCTGGACCAGAAAAGGACATTAGTGTGGTAACTGGTGAAATTCAAATTATATCTGCAGAGTAGTTAATAGTATCGCATCAATGTTCATTTCTTGATTTTGCTACATGTACTGCCTTTAGGTAAGATGTTAACATTAGGGGAAGCTGGGCAAAGTACGTAAGGGAACTCTCTGTACTAGTTTTGCAACTATTCTGTAAGTCTAAAATTATTTCAAAACAAAGTTAAAAAAAAAATGACCCCACCAAAAATATTACTAAAAGCAAGATTTGATTTAATTTAGCCTGCTCCAAAGTCATCTCTACAGTGGTGGTTTTGTGGTATTGTCTATAATTTAAAAAGTTTTTCTTAATTTAGTTGGCAAAAACCTCCAGTTTTAAAATATAAATTGTTGAATCTAGGGAGTTCCTGTATCATAAGAATAAACTTTTGTATAGATGCTTGAAAATTTTAACAAAAATTTTAAATACATGTTATAGACAAACTTTCTAAGTGCCTGTTAATATAGTGAAGATAACTTTCTATCATTCCTATAACTTACATAAACATTTAAAATTCTATCATGGATTTTTAAGGCAAGTAGGACCTTAGAAATCAAGAAGTTCAACCCTCCTTCACTGCATAGGAAGGAAGCTAAAGCCCAGAGGTGAGGTCTAGTTAGAGCCAGCTAAGGCCAGAGCTGAGTCTGGGACCCAATACAGTAGTAATATTTATAACTGCCTACAAAAACAAGAACAAAATTTGAACTAATTTGCCATACTTGTATAAATGAAATATGGATAGAAAATAGTATATATGTTAAGAAACTCAACTATTCTAGTTTACTGGTTTTTTAAATTTAAATTTTAACTTTTTTTTTTTTTGAGACAAGGTCTTGCTCTATCTCCCGGGCTAGAGTGCAGTGGGTGTGATCATAGCTCACTGCAACCTCCAACTCCTGGGCCCAGCGATTCTCCTGCCTCAGCCTCCTGAGTACCTGGGACTACAGATGCGAGGCATTGCGCCCAGCTAATTTTTGTATTTTTCGTAGAGACGGGGTCTTGCTTTTGCTCAGGCTGGCCTCAAGCAATCCTCCTACCTCAGCCTCTCAGAGTGGTAGGGTTACAGGCATGAGCCACCGGCCTAGTACTGTTTTAAATGAACTCTTTATTTTGCTCCTTTTTCTTTTCTTTCCTTTTTGTTTAGAGACAAGGTCTTACTCTGTTGCCCAGGCGGGAGTGCGCAATGGCATGATCATAGCTTTCTGCAAATTTGAACTCCTGGACTCCAGGGGTCCTCCTGCCTCAGCCTCCTAAGTAGTGGGGACTACAGGCGCATACTACCACGCCTGGCTGGGATTACCTTTTATTTATTTTTTAGTTTGTAGAGGCTGGTAGGGTGCCTGGAACGTATGTGTTGAATTGGTATTTACTAAATGAAGTCATCATTAAATAAATGTTGAGTCTAAAACTATTCTTAAGATATAGTCAGTATATTTATTTCTATAAATAGATTTTAAAAATCTCCATTTCACCCTCATAAATGGAGCCCAACTTTTAGAGACAAGTTCCCTCTCACAGCAATACTTACTTTCCACTGTTGCTCCTTCATTTGGGTTTGAGTATCCTTCTCCTTTCTGTTTTATTCTCCGGACAATGCCTCCATCTTCAAATAAATCCTCTCCTTTGAAATCAAGGAGCTCAATCTACAAAGCAAAAAGGAATTTGGCTGAGAAAAGGCCAAATAAAGCCAATTTAACATATGTAAAAGCAAGAGCAACCAATTCTTTCATTTTACAAAATAAAACGCTGTTTTTAAAAAAAGATATTTACCTATGAATCTCAGTTATTGGAAAAGTAGGGAAAAAAGAACACTACACTTTTCAATATTTAGAAAGAATTTCATTTAATGATAATGCAAAGACAAGAAATACTAGGAAAACTGCCTTGTGGGCAAAAAGCCAGAGCTACAAGAGGCTAGTCTTGCAGAGTCAGAACCAATTTCATCTGACTCTGAGACCACTCTTTTCCCACCTAGACTTACAGAGTTCCCTTCTTAAAATATAAGAATAAATCCTGTGAATCTGGCCTATAACTGACTAAAGGTATATTTTACCTAGTTAGGGTGATTCTTAAAAATCAGGTTTTGCCAATTGTGTAATTCAACACAGGATGAACAACACATTATTACCACCGACTGCTTCTAATGAAGAAGTGAGATCTGTGACATTTAAACATTTATAATAGGAAAATACCTTGCAGCTTGGAATAGGCATAGTTTAACATTTATCTCTAACATTTCCATTGTGTCTTCAGGTCAGTTTTAAGTATGTCACACTCACAACACCACTAACTAGAACCTTTATTTGTAAGTCTAGTGTCTTTTGTTTATTTGGATACGATCTTTTCGAGCTAGAGACGCATTTCTAAGAAAGCACTGGTACACACCCTTTGGATTTATGGGATACAATTCAAGAAGCCAAGCCTCAAAATAAGTAAGTTGGATCTGATTCTAAGTAGCAACGTTAGCTCCCTTTTCCATCCTCTGTTGCTTCAAAGCCATTCCTACTGTAGAGCAGATGCTGACAAGGCAACATCACACATATACTTGCCTCAAAAAAGAGAGTTGCATTCGAGGGAATTTTAGGGAGACTGCCAGCTGAGCCATATGCATACTCTGGTTTGCACAGCAAATGGCAGACCTCGCCTTTCTTCATGGTGGCCACGCCAATGTCCCATGCCTTGATAACTTGGCCTAAGAGAAAGGAAAAGGTAGTTGAAAGCTATAGGCCACATTTAAAAAGACTTAACTTTCATAAAACAAAAGTTCAAACAAACTTCCAATTCTTTATACTATGTACTCAGCTAGAAAGTATAAATAAGTTATGGTTTCTTTGAAGACTATCGGAGATTTCCTGCTGAGGGGGACGAAAGTAATATTAATTCTTTTTTTTCTTCTAAAGGCTTTGTATTTCTGCCTAAATATTAATTCTTAAACTACTCAAAGATTAAGTCTTTGAAAAGAGGCAGTAACATTATCCACGAAATGTAGCCGTGTTGCAATTGTTGCTTAATTTATCATTTTGACCACGATAATAATAAGTGCATGTTTTCTAGGCAGAGACAGAACAAAAATAGTATTGAAAAACGGAGTCTGTCCTAAGGAAGCTTATAATTTAGTTGGGTAGACAAAAACAACAAAACAAGAAACAGCAAGAAAAGTATAAATTGCATAAAAGGGTCCATGAAACAAATTCCTTCTCAAAGTTTAGAATCAGAAAAATGTTTCTTTAAAAGGTATGTGTCCTTTTGTCAATCACAATAACTGCAGAATCAGAATATTTTATTTTTTGCCTACTTCCAGGAAACTAAAAGTTAAATTTACTGCTGAACTGCTGAACTATATTAGGCTATATAATTGTAATCTCAATATTTATAGTTCCTCTGATGTATGTCATTAACTGTATCTTACTGTAAGCAGTCTCAAATCCTTTGGGAAACAATAGAAAATTTAGGCAATTTAAAAGAATAAAATACAAATGAGGTGCTTTGTCAATCAAAAACTTAAGTATTCAAAGTGACATCAGATAAGCAATGAACCCCAGATGAAGTGAATTTTTTTTTTTTTTTTTTTTTTTTTGAGACAGAGTCTAGCTCTGTTGCCCGGGCTAGAGTGCTGTGGTATCAGCCTAGCTCACGGCAACCTCAAACTCCTGGGCTCAAGTCCTCAATCCTCCTGTCTCAGCCTCCTGAGTAGCTGGGACTATGGGCGCGTGCCACCATACCCAGCTTATTTTTCTACTTTTTGTAGAGACAGGGTCTTGCTCTTGCTCAGGCTGGTCTCAAATTCCTGACCTCGAGCAATCCTCCTGCCTCGGCCTTCCAGAGTGCTAGGATTACAGGAGTAAGCCACCTCGCCCAGCCTTCACATGACTTTTAATAACTATGTTTTATTCTATCTTTTGAATATATCATAATTTCATTATTCCCATTAATAAACACATAGGTTGTTTCTATGTTTTCACTATTATCAAGTTTCAATAAATAACTTTGCAGCCAGGAACAGTGGCTCATGCCTGTAATCCCAGCAATTAGGAATTAGTGAAGTCAAGGCAGAGGACTGCTTGAGGTCAGGAGTTCAAGACTAGCCTAAGAAACATAGTGAGACCCCCATCTCTACAAAAAAAAAAATAATAACTTTGCACCTAAATCTCTACATGAATTTCTTTGTGCAGTAAAAGCCTCTAACCTGACACAGTCAGGACCGGTTGGTAGGTTAATTAAAAATATTGCTCTAAGTGAGGAATCATAAAAAATAACATATTTCCTAAAACGTATTAAAGTATATTAATTCACTAACTGTGTGTAGAAGGCCACGGCCTTGTCTTTGAGTGTGGCTCCAGTGGTGTGACACATCACCTTTACTATATAAATTACACTCATGATACACCATTTGCAATTTACAATGTGAGTTTCTTTACAGTGAAGCAAGAACCAGAAGACACTTGTAAAGCACTCAGTATGCAGAATACTTCTGGTAAAAGTGGGTCCTAAATGGCCTATTTATTTTGTCTATATTTTACCCACCCACCCCTAATTCAATAGCTATTTTAAAATGATTTTAGAATTTCACCTTAGTAAGTCTTTTCAAAACATTCAATCTGGTTTTCATAGAAATAGTTCTTTCTTTTCACACTAACCCCAGTGTCTTACATAACTAATGAAATCGTATAATTATGAAAGTACGTGAATATAAATAGATTTCAACTGATCCTTAGTGAGACTCTAAAAAAGAAAAAAGTAGCCTTCAGCATCTCAAACACTCACAGCTAGGCCTCAGTGTTGTCTGAAGCTGGCCTGGGGCTCACAGGGAGGCCATGTTATTCTCCTGTTGGACGTAAACAATCTCACAAAATGTCAACATCAGACAAGGTCACTCTGAGAGTGTGTTTAAGTGAGACAAAACAAGAACACTTCAAAATTTTGTCTAAGTCCAGAAAAAACAAGGTCACTGTACACCCTGCAAACACCAAACATCCCCCTCTCCTGGCTAGTGTGAGTGACTGCTGCTTCTCTACCTAGTTATAGCTTTAGTCTCATTCTAGTTGGCCCTCCTCCTAAGATGATTTATTAAGATACCCAAACATAGAATCACCCCACATCCTAACAGCATTCAATCCAGAATGAAGTCTTGCTTTCTTCCAACTCCCCCAAATCACCTAACGCAAGCCCCAATCCTATAAGCAGTCCCTACCTAACACTCTCAGGGAGACACTCAATAGTCCCCGCAGTGTGCGGCCTCCGTCCAAAGAACCAACCAACTTGTCCAATACAGGCGTGTTCCCAGTGGTCTGTGGCTGGGGGGCATTGACGAAACCCACTCAGCTGGTTGGAGCAGAGTGTTGAGACCACACCACAGAATAAGAAACCAGTCATTCCATTCAGTATATTTACAAATAGAATGGAGGGCATCAGTTAGTCTGGACCTTGTAAAGCAAGCTTCTACCACATATGCTTAAGTTAAATTCCTAAAAATAGAATTACTGGCCAAAACCATAAACAAATAAGAATATATATCTGTATATTATATATAATATAGCTATCCCTAAATTAATTAATTAATTAACTTATTTATTTATTTAATTTTGAGATAGGGTCTTGCTCTGTCTCCTGGGCTAGAATGCAGTGGCGTGATCATATTAACAGCTTGCTACAATGTCAAACTCCTGGGCTCAAGCCATCCTCCTGCCTCAGCCTCCTGAGTAGCTGTGACTACAGGTGTGTGCCACCATACCTGGCTAATTTTTTCTATGTTGGTAGAGACAGAGTCTCACTCTTGCTCAGACTGGTCTCCAACTCCTGAGCTCAAGTGATCCTCCTGCCTTGGCCTCCCAGAGTGCTAGGATTACAGGTGTGAGCTACCACACCTGGCCTATTTATTTATTTTTTATTTTTTTTGAGACAGAGTCTGGCTCTGTTGCCCAGGCTAGAGTGCCGTGGCGTCAGCCTAGCTCATGGCAACCTCAAACTCCTAGGCTCCAGCGATCCTCCTGCCTCAGCCTCCTGAGTAGCTGGGACTACAAGCATGCACCACCATGCCCGGTTAATTTTTTCTATATATATATATACGTATTTTTAGTTGTCCAGATCATTTCTTTCTATTTTTCAGTAGAGATGGGGTCTCGCTCTTGTTCAGACTGGTCTTGAACTCCTGACCTTGAGCGATCCACCCGCCTTGGCCTCCCAGAGTGCTAGGATTACAGGCATGACAGGGTCTCACTGTGTCTGTCACTCAAGCTGGAGTGCAGTGGCACGATCACAGCTTACTGTAGCCTACAACTCCTGAGCTCAAGTGATCCTTCTGTCTTTGCATCCCAAGTAGCTGGTACACAGGCATGAACTACCACACTTGGCTAATTTTTTAAAAAAAGTTTTTGTACAGACAGGGTCTTGCTATGTTGCCCAGGCTGGTCTGGAATTCCTGGCTCAAGTGATCCTCCCACCTTGGCCTCCCAAAGTACTAGGATTATAGGCATAAACCACTGTGCCCAGCCTATCCCTAAATTTAACTGCTTTTTATATCTATGCAACTGTAGACAATGGAAAAAATTTCAAAGTATGCAAAGGCCAGTGTAAAAGCAGTGTACTATACTTTTTCTTCCTTCTGTAGTGTTATATTTTTTCTGATTTAAAAAATTATAAAACACATTTAAGATATAACATTTTAATCTCTTAACACTTTCATTTTTAGTAAAGACTACAGTGAATACTCTAGAACATCCTGACTATATAAATTTTTTCTTGATTTAAAAAATGTTTAATTGTGGTAAAATACACATAAAATTTACCACCTTAACCATTTTTAAATGTACAGTTCAGTACTGTTAAATAAATTCACGATGTTGTGCAACAAATCTCTAGAACTTTTTCATCTTGCGAAACTGAAACTCTATATCCACTAAACAACTTCCCATTTCTTCCTTCCCCTGCCCCTTACAAGTATGATTCTACTTTCTGATTTTATGTATTTAACTAATCTAGATGCCTCATGTAAGTAAAATTAGACAGTATTTTTCTTTTTGTTACTGGATTATTTCACTTGGCATAATGTCCTCAAGGTTCATACACGCTGTAGCATCTGTCAGAATTTCCTTCCTTAAGCTTGAATAATATTCAATTGTATGTAAATATCACATTTTGTTTATCCATATATCTATCATTGGACTGTTGGATTGCTTCCACCTTTTGGTTATTGTGAATAATGTTGCTTTGAACATGAATGAACAAATATCCAATTGCTGGATCATATAGTAATTGTATTTTTAATTTTTGGAGGAACTGCCATACTGTTTTTCATAGCAACTGTACCATTTTACAGTCCCATCAGCAATGCACAAGGGTTCCAATTTCTCCATATCTTCATCAACACTTGCTATTTTCTGTTTTTCTAACAGTACCCATTTTAATGGGTGTGAGGTTAATATCTCATTGTGGATTTGATTTGCATTTCCCTAATGATTAGTGATGTTAAACATCTTTTCATATGCTTTTTGTCCACTTGTGTATTTTCTTTAGAGAAACGTCTATTCAAGTCTTTTGCCCATTTTTTAATCAGGTTATTTATTTTGTTGTTTTTGTTGAGTTGTCAGAGTTCTTTATGTATTCTGTATATTAACTCCTTATCAGATATATGACTTGCAAATCTTTCTCTCCCATTCCATAGGTAACCTTTCACTGTGTTATTGTATCTTTGATGCATAGAAGTTTTTTATTTTGATGCAGTCCAATTCATCTATTTTTACTTTTGTTGCCTGTGCTTTTGATGTCATACCCCAGAAATCACTGCCAAATCTAATGTCATAAAGATTTTCCTCTGTTTTTTCTATGAATTTTATAGTTTTAGGTCTTAAATTTAGGTTTTTGGTCCATTTTGAGTTAATACTTGCACATGGTGTAAGATAAGAATCCAACTTCATTCTTTTACATGTGGATACCCAGTTTTTATAACAGCATTTGTTGAAAAGACTGTCCTTTCACCATTCAATGGTCTTGGCACCCTTATTCAAAAATCGCTGACTATATAACTTTTAAATGTATGTTCATACATGAAATATGAGTATATTTAATATACTTTAAGATGAAAGTTATGCAGTATCATACAGAAAAAAATAATTTTTCACATGGGAGTAGAAAAGGAAGGCAGGAAAGATAAATATTTTAATTGTAAAAGAATTTCCTTTCAAAATATAAAAGCTGATAAACACTTAAGGTTGATCGCTAATAAGCTTCAGATAAAAATGCATCTGATTCATTCCTGCTTCACTTTCATTGAAGGATTTCCAGGATCTCGATTTTAATTATTTGTATATTTGCTACTATTTTATATTTAAAAAACCAAAATAAAATCTCCTATCAACATTGACATTCCTTCTTCTTTTTATAATAAAGCAACTTTTTCCTATATACTTTTTCTCATAAATTTTATTTAGTCTTATTTTAAAATGTCTATAAAATGGCTCTGATAATCATCCCCACTCCCTACCAATGGCATGTATCACAAATGGAACAAATTAATTTATGTATAAGATTCTTTTAGACTGTCCATATTTCTTACGTTATATTCTATTTTTGCCATTTCTCCAATTACTAACAGAACTGATCACAGGATAATCTAACCCTGCTCTCATGGCTTATAGTTTAAAAGACAGGGAAAGAAAACAGCTAAGGTGGCATCATCTATCCTGGGACAGCCTTAAAGATCAACTCTGCCAGGCTAAAATGTTAGACTCTTGAAGGCAGAGGTCCGGTCTTGATTACTCTCTATCTCCCTTTCCTTACGAATCCTGAAGGCCCCTAAACTGCAAGTAAAAAAAGCAAACAGATATTAAGAATGTATTTGTGTGGGAGTAAGAGTATCAAAAGAAATTTAAAGGGAGCTAAACCATCACCAACTCAGGTGAAGTTGGCCACATGTTTACCCACTACCAGTAAGTGTATTTCACTAGTGGTAAAATAAGAGGCTTAAAGGTATGTGACAAAAATACAATGCTTCAATTAAAATACAACTTTTAAAATTGGAATTAGGCCCACAATATCAAACACATAATAACAATTATTTTGCTTTGTATAAACTTCATTAATGACATATCATTCCTGTAAGAAAAATGTCTTAGGTATAGCAGGGACTCAGTAAATAGTGCTGACCAGGACCTACTTTGTTTTTGTATCTAGTTTGAGCTGTGTTTTAAATCTTAAGATATAACACAACTTGAAAGAGACTGCCTGGGTTTGAATCCTGGCTCTACCACTTACTGTATATCTTTGGGCAAATTACTTAGCCTCTCTGTACCTTAGTCTCTACATATGTAAACGAAAAACCCAACCCAAACCAAACCAAAAATGGTTAATTATATTAATAGTAGGTACCCAAACCATAAAAGAAAAAATTGATCAAATGGACTTATCAAAATAAAAACTTCTGCTCCTTCGGCCGGGCGCAGTGGCTCATGCCTGTAATTCTAGCACTCTGGGAGGCCGAGGCGGGTGGATTGCTCAAGATCAGGAGTTCGAGACCAGCCTGAGCAAGAGCGAGACCCCGTCTCTACTAAAAATAGAAAGAAATTATCTGGACAGCTAAAAACATATATACAGAAAAAATGAGCCAGGCATGGTGGCGCATGCCTGTAGTCCCAGCTACTCGGGAGGCTGAGGCAGGAGGATCGGTTGAGCCCAGGACTTTGAGGTTGCTGTGAGCTAGGCTGACGCCACGGCACTCTAGCCAGGGCAACAGAGTGAGACTCAGTCTCAAAAAAAACCAAAAAAACAAAAACTTCTGCTCCTTGAAAGACCAATTAAGAAAAGGAAAAGGCAAGCCAGAGACTAGGAGAATATACTTACCAAACAAAGCGCTTGTCTTTTTAAGTATAATACAACTCAAAAAGACAAACAACTGATTCTTTTTTTTCCTTTTGAGACAGGGTCTCACTTTGTTGCCCGGATGAGAGTACAGTGGCATCATCGTAGCTCACTGTAACCTCAAACTCCTGGGCTCAAGCGATCCTCCTGCCTCAGCCTCCCAAGTAGCTGGGGACTACAGGTGCGTGCCACCACACCCAGCTAATTTTTCTATTTTTTGCAGAGATGGAGTCTTATGTTGCTCAGGCTGGTTTCAAACTCCTGGCCTCAAGCTATCCTCCTGCCTCAGACTCCCAACATGCTAGGATTATAGGTGTGAGCTACCACACCCAGCCAAATAACTGATTTTTAAAAAAGGGCAAAAGATTTGAACAGGCACTTTACAAAAGAATATATAAATGTCCGTTAAGCACAAGAAAAGATACCTTCAACATCACTAGTCGTCAGGGAAATGCAAATGAAAACCAAGATGAGATACCAGTTCATACATACTAGAATGGCTCAAGTTAAAAAAACCAACTATACTGAGTGCTGGCAAGGATGTGAAAACGTTAAATTACTCTCATGCACTGCTGGTAAAGAGGCAAAATTGTACAGCCACTGTGAAAATCAGCATGGCAGCATCTTATAAAATTAAACATATACTTATCAATAAGTCTACTCCTAGGTGTTTATTTAACCAAAATAAAGGACAACATAAATCCACACAAAGACATGTACATGAATGTTTATAACAATATTATTCATAGCAGCCCCAAACTGGAAACAACCCAAATGTCCTATTTTTGAATGGATGAACATACTGGCATTTCTATATTGTGGAATACTACTCAGCAATTCAACAGGCATGAAATTCAAAATCATGATGCTAAGTGAAAGAAATAAAACCAAAGACGACATGAGGTTCTACTTATATGAAATTCTAGAAAAGACAAAACTATAGTAACAGAAACCAGATTAGTGACTGGGGCCCCAGGCCCAGGAAAGAGAGTGACTGCAAAATGACTTAAGAAAACTATTTAGGGTGAAGAAACTGTTTTATATTTTGATTATGGTTTCAGAACTATTACCAAAATTCATCAAACTGTATGCTTAAAAGGATGAACTTTATTATATGTAAATAATACCTCAACAAAAGACATTCACAGAGGCGTAGACACAATTCTTAATATGACTGACAGTCACCAAAACTATACTAAATAAAGTATATGAAGAATCCAAAAAGTAATTATAAGATTGGTGTGAGGATTAAATAAAATAACACACATAAGGCCCTTGGTCTGGCACTTCAAGTACTTAAAAAGTGTTAGCTGTTAGTCTTTTGGCATATACTTTGCCCCTTACCTCAGTATCTAGTGGCTAACTAAATTAACAGGTATTTTTACTAATGATCACAGACCACAATGCAATAAAAATAAGATTATACTAATGTTACAAGCAGATCACTGATATTTACTTCATTATGGCTTAATCTCAGTATTAAGAGGGAAGTATAACCATGTGAAGAATCCAAAATTATTGCTTTATTTGTTTCTCTTACTTCTCAAATCTGGGGGAGGAATATAATCGACAGGATTTTTATCTCCATAATTCCCAAGCATATTAGTCACATACCAAGAGCATCGAAAACAACTTAAATGAAGCAGCCTTCTATCTTTCATAGGGGTGAATGGGGAGGGGTAAGTATGGAGGGGTGAGGCTTTAGTGCTCTTTGATTTACTTGTAAGAACAACGATAGAAATACTAATAACTCCTTCATCCCCACATCTATCTCCTTCCTCCATTTTAGTGAAAATATATTTGCTGGAGGGAGGGAGGGGAAAAGATCAGAACTCTGTACAAGTATATATAAAAATCCTCATCATTCTTACTTCGACTTCTTTCTAAATGGGTTCTGAACAGTTCTAGGAATTCAGAACATGTAATACTTAGTTAAGAAAATCTACTAAGGGAAACTATCACCTCTTCATTCTAATTTCTGTAACATATTCCACAGTTCTCTTAGATTGATCCAGTTTTGGTCTTTCCGAACTTTCTGGGGCTAAAAAAGATAGTTAAGCATTGTTTCAAAAGGTTTGTATGCATGCACAGAAAATAGAGTTAGGACCCAAACTGCTATAACACAGTTCTTACCATTCCATTATAAAGCCAGTCAATAATCCCAGTACTGTAATAATAGTAACAGACATCCAAGTGCTTACTGTGTTAGGCTAAATGCTAAGCAACAGTGTGCATTATCTCCTTAATCCTCAACATAACAGTATACACTGTTATATAACAGTAAGTTATATATAAGAATAGTTATATAATAATAGTATATTTGATTATTGTCACTTCAGATGAAGAAAGTAAAGCACAGAATTTAAAAGATGGTACAGAGGCCAGGCATGGTGGCACAGGCCTATAATCCCAGCACTTTGGGAGGCCAAGGCATGAGGATCACTTGAGGCCAGGAGTTTGAGACCAGCCTGGGCAATAGTGAGACCTCATTTCTACAAGTTTTAAAATTATCAGGTTATGGTGGGGCATGCCTATAGTCCCAGCCACTTAGGAGGCTGACGCAGGAGGATTGCTTCAGTCCAGGAGTTTGAGGCTATGATGACGCCACTGCACTCTTGCCCAGGCAACAGAGCAAGACCCTGGCTCAGGAAGAAAACAAAATAAAACAAAAAATGACATAAAAAAAATAAACACATACAATGTGTGTGTAGGTATAGCTTAAATTTACGGGTATACCTTATGGTATATGTATTTTTTCAATGTGATTTTTACAGACAGGCTCTTGTAATTCTACTTTAAGTACTGAAGTCATACTAGAATCTCCAAATTAGCATGACTTTCCATCAAAATATTTCTATTTATTCCCTTGGGAGAGGTACGATATAAGGGATCAAGAGAGTTCAAATGCTATTTATGCTACTGTCCATTTATATTATTTTTCTTCATTTTGATACAGTAGCTATTGCTATAAAATCTAAGTATAAAACTATAAACTGACTAACCAATGCTTCTTGTTTTATAGACAGCCGAACACATCATGTTAAGAGTTTACCAGAGGTATATCGCTCTACCTCAATATTTCTTTCTCTGTTTTTTTTTTTGAGACAGAGCCTCACTCTGTTGCCCCAGGTAGAGTGCAGTGGGGTCATCATAGCTCACTGTAACCTCCAACTCCTGGGCTCAAGCCATCCTCCTGTCTCAGCCTCCCAAGTAGCTGGGAGTACAGGCATGCCCTGCCATGCCTGGTTCATTTTTCTATTTTTAGTAGAGACGGGGTCTCATCTCACTCTTGCTCAGGCTGGTCTCCAACACCTGGGCTCAAGCGATCCTCCCGCCTCAGCCTCCCAGAGTGCTCAGATTACAGGCATGAGCCCGCAATTTATATTTAATATTTTAAAAAAGAGAACTCTGAAAATCTTTTCACTCTGCTCAAAATTCTAGAAACATGAGAGTCACTTACCATAGTGTTTTACTGAGAAAATCTGTGTAGAGAAGGTGGCAATATAAATTCT
This sequence comes from Indri indri, assembly GCA_004363605.1. Classification (NCBI taxonomy): domain Eukaryota; kingdom Metazoa; phylum Chordata; class Mammalia; order Primates; family Indriidae; genus Indri; species Indri indri. The sequence continues at coordinate 28,816 of RJWJ010004634.1, forward strand.
CAATAATTCTTAATTCTACTTACCAAGACAGCTACTAAGAGACAACTTATCTTAAATCTATCAACTTCTTCAAGACAGAAATTCTAAGGGTAGAATAAGGATTTAGGGGACAGTGGGAACAAGGAGGTCTGATAAGGCCAGTCACTCTGAGGTCATCTAAACTAAATAATGATGCCATAGCCATTCTAGTAGCCCTGGATGTTCATATCCCTCAATCAACAAAAATGAAAAAAATTCTAAAATAACTCATAATTATCTGCTATGAGATTCTATATTTGATTTTGATTGCTATCTTATTCAAACACAAGATTAATATCACATGAGCCATTAACTCACTAAGGACCCAAAGGAGCACCAGAGGCACCACCTGGAGCTGGAGTTTGGAAAGAGCACAGCTGGTTAGGAAGCAGAATTCACCACCACATGCAAATGATTATGGGTAGCAAAGAGTTTAACTCCTTAGTTCCTTGCTTGCTGTTTCCTTTCCCAGATCCATGCTTACTTAGCAATTCAACTTGATATAGAGTCAGAAGGAGAAAGGAATTAAGTCAACGCAGAGCCATGGTGGTGAATGGTGGGAGTACCTCTTTTTTCCCCCACACTTAATCTAGGAATGGACTAGAAATGCTGGTTATATCTGTAGCAGATAAGAATAAAAGATGTTATATAACTCAGCCACATGGTTTACTAAGCTGATGTGTGGGCTATTATTCTTACAAGATTAAAAAAATAAGAGGGCTGGGTGCAGTGGCTCACACATGTAATCCCAGCACTTTGGGAGGCCAAGGTGGGAGGATCGCTTGAGGCCAGAAGTCTGAGACCAGCCTGGGCAACATAGTGAGACTCTGTCTCTACAGAAAATTAAAAAATGAGTCAACCGTGGCAGTGTGCACCTGTAGTCCTACCTACTTGGGGAGGCTGAGTGGGAGGATCACTTGAGCCCAGGAGTTCAAGGTTACAGTGAGCTATGACAACACTACTGCACTCCAGCCTGGGCAACAGAGCGAGACTCTTGTCTCTTAAAAAAAAAAAATGAATAAATAAAAGTAAGAATATTAAATTAACTTATTAACTAAAGATAGAAGCATTTGAAAAGAAATTAGCAAAAATCACATTTCATATTTGAAAACAGTAGTTCTCAAGCTTGTTTCCTCAGGACTCCTTTACATCTTAACACTGAGGGCTCTAAAGAGCTTTTGTTTATATGACATATCTATTGATATTTACCATATTAAAAATCAAAAAGTGGTTATTTAATAATTCATTTAAAAATAACAATTACCTCATGTTAACATAATTTTATTTAAAAATTTTTATATATTTTCCAAACAAAAAAGAGTCAGGAGAAGGAAGGCACTGTTTAATAATTTTACAAATGTAGCATATGATACAAGACAACCAGATTCTCACATCTACTTCTGCATTTGTCTATTGCAATTTTGGTTGAAGTATGTGGAAAAAATCCAAAACCACAAAGATAGTTGGAAAAGTTAGGAACACTTTAACAGCCTTTTCAGATAACTGTGAATATAATCACCTGATAATATATCAAAACTGGACAAGTCATAAGTTTCATAAGGTCAGTTACAATGTGGAATCTGAAAGTATATCAATGAATTTTTCACATTGTGCTACATTAAAATCCATTGGTCCAGCTCGTACTTTGAATAGACTGTTTACTCACACGTGATCTTGCAACATCTTGCATTGGTAATATTGGTTCTGAGTTATAAAGATCTTCCAAATGTTGGCACATTTCACTGTATAATATGTTAAAATCACATTCATTAATACTTACTGATCTCATCAGAAAAGTCTTTTAAGTTTTAGAAAGCTGTCAAAGCTCACAATGGCAGATATAAATTCTCTAAAACTATAATTTTCACTTGAAAACTCAATGGCAGCCAGGCACAGTGGTTCATGTCTATAATCCCAGCTACTTAGGAGGCTGAGGCAGGAAGATGGGTTGAGACCAGGAGTTTGAGACCAGCCTGGGCAACATCGCAAGACCCCATCTCAAACAAACAAACAAACAAACAAAAAACCAACCCATCTCTATGGCAACAAACATTGCCAGCTTTTTTTTTCTTGAAGTGACAGCTCACCCCATTCATTTTCAGGATAAAATACCTGCCAAATACTGCATAATCAAATCTGAATAATCAGTTTGCCCTTTCAAGTAAAAATGGCGTTTCATGAAAAAAATGCAGTTAGTTCAGCTCTCAACTAAAACAAGCGCACGAGTGCTTTTCCTTGAGACGACCTTTGTGCTTCCATATGCAGAAGAGCTCTAATGTGTGCTTCCCTTCCTGTCCAGAGCATCAGAACAATGTGAAACTCAAGGATTGAGTTTTAACAAAATTAATAATTTTTACTGCTTTGTCAAGGACATTCTTAAGTGAACCTAGCTTTTTTCCCCTCAGGGAATGAGTGGGAGTGAAAAATACCACAGCTACTGGTATAGGTGGTGCCACCGCCTTATGTTAAGCAGTCAGCAGGGTTTTTTTTTTTTTTTTGGCCTTTTAATTTTTATTATTCGAAAAAGCTTTTTTTAAAAAATGTAGCTTTCTGACTCTGTGCTCCACCTTCAACCCTTTCACAACAACTTTCTGCTCCTCAGTAAGGAAAGCACGCTTGATCCTGTCACGGACACACCTAGCACACATGGAACCACCATAGGCCCTGCTGACATGCTGTTTCATTTTGGACAACCTCGTAAGAACTTTAGGTCTCACAGCACAAACTCCTTGAAGTCTGCCTGGGCACACGGCACATGCGGATTTCAGTGCTTTCCCAACCTTCTAGGAATAACGGTAAACAATTCCATTAAAAGGGGTTCAGGACAGCCTAGTTCTGTTACAGGATGTATTATAGGAATGCCTGTGATGGCATGTCAAACGCTGGATCATTCTGAGTGCTTCTTGACAACATCCTTGGAAGAAGAGGGAGCAGTGTTTACCACTGTAGCTTTTGTGCCATCAGTGCAAATGTCAACACAATAAAAAGGCAAATAACATCTCAGTGTTTTTATGAAAACAACTGACATTTTGGACCCCGTGAAAAGATCTCAGGGAAAATGCAGGGATCCTTAGGCCATATTTTGAGTGATAATAGTCTCTTTTAGCAAGGATAGGATCCACTGCTCCTATATAACACAAATACAGTAATAAATCTAAGCAAAACACAACTCAAAAAATACCCTCTTACCTTTGCCAAGACTAAAGACAAACGGTTCATTTCTATCATGACTGGAATCAAACTTCTTTCCATTTGATAATTTTCCTTTGTAATGGACATAAACTTTGTCTCCAATCATTGGCATTTCCTCACTGCTCCCCACTCTTTTGACAATCTAGAAAAGATAACATCAAGAAAAAGGAAGTGAAACTTTTTACTTATAACCAGAGAATGAAAAGGTCACACAGTTCATCCCAAGACACCCAGGCAGATCTGCAAATATACTATTATCCACCCTTTCTAGAGGCTTCCTTCGCAGTTCTCACAATAACCCTCATTGTTAGAAAATTGTCCTTTACTAATATTTTTCTGTTATATTTAATTTTATTCCTGATCACACTATTTATTTCCTCAAAAGAATTAACCAATAAATCCTGCTTCATTGGGTTAATGCCCTATCCCCTTTTTATTTTTTTTTTGAGACAGAGTCTTGCTCTGTTGCCCAGGCTAGAGTGCCGTGGCATCAGGCTAGCTCACAGCAACCTCAAACTCCTGGGCTCAAGCAATCCTGCCTCAGCCTCCCGAGTAGCTGGGACTACAGGCATGTGCCACCATGCTCGGCTAATTTTTTCTACATATTTTTAGTTGTCCGGCTAATTTCTTTCTATTTTTAGTAGAGACGGGGTCTCACTCTTGCTTAGGCTGGTCTTAAACTTCTGAGCTCAAGCAATCCTCCTGCCTCGGCCTCCCAGAGTGCTAGGATTGCAGGCGTGAGCCACCGCGTCCGGCCTGCCCTATTCTTTTGACACTAAAATCTCTCAAAACGTAAACTTGTGAGCTAGTCCATATAATCTGACTTAGACCAGAAAGACTGGTGGACTTTTAAAAACATTCAAAAAGAAGTCTAGAGCAAGGTTTCAAACATGTGATTTTATTTATTTCCCTCTTTTGCTAAAAATACTAGCTTCTGACTAAAGTCTGCTAGTTTGGTTTAATTTCAGAAAGTTCGATTTCCTACTATAACAGGTTACACTTCCTATTATTTGAAAAATACTCAATCTGTAACATTAGTATCATCACACAGTTTTAATATGATACTGAATAACTTGTTTTCTAGTAAAGGAAATACCAAAAAAAGCCCCAAGCTGAAAAGTATTCAGCTATCGTAAAATCCGGTATATTTATTTTGTTCTTGGCAGAGCAAACTATTAATGCAGTTGGTCAGTTCTGGGAAAAGCAAATCAAATCCAGGCATGTGGTGGTTAATTTAGCCTGTCATTTATCTATGCCAAATGAATCATTTTCAGTAGGTAAGAGAGGATCGTAGTTAATATCCGATGAATATCTTTCTGGGGGGAAGGGTTTAAGTTTTTATTTAAAGAATTCAATTATTTGCTCTGAAATTTTTCCTTGAGTTGTGTCCCCCTGCCCCATACCCAACATAAACACTGTGGACTTAGATTCCACAACTTTCTTACTCATAAGTCCAAACACTTTTTTTTTTTTTTAAGAGACAGGGTCTCGCTTTGTCATCCAGGTGCTGGAGTACAGTGGCACAGTCACAGCTTCAAATTCCTGGGCTCAAGCAATCCTCCTGTCTCAGCCTCCTGAGTAGCTAGGACAGCAGGCACGCTCCATCACGCTCAGCTAATGTTTTTAAAATTTATTTTGTAGAGACTGGGTCTCACTATGTTGCCCAGGCTGGTCTCCAGAGATCCTTCCACCTTGGTCTCCCAAAGTGCTGGGATTACAGGCATGAGCCACCACGCCCAGCCCCCAAACACTCTCTAAAGGAAAAACATTCCTTACTGCCCTTCTGGGACTTCAAAAGAAAAAAAAGCTAAAAAAAATTAAAAGAAATCACAAGATATTCTACAAGCGTTCATATTCATGAACTGCATGTGGTGTTTTGGAGCCTATGCCCAATTGTCAGCCTCACGTGGAGGGACTCTACATTTCTAGGACTACAGACAAACAACTGGGCGTATGGGATGAATGGCTACCAGGGAGACAGAGAGCCACCCACGTCACAAGTGATACACTGTGGTATCGCTTCAGGCTTCTCCAGCAAGATGAACCTGTGTCTAAATCTAGAATTGCCTTAAGTATACGATCTAGTCTCAGTTCATTTAAAAAATGTAAGCCCATTAGATGAACATAATGTCACAGGTATCCTTTCTTCTGAAGTCCATTCACCCCCAAATATAGAGTTTTGTCTACCATGTACCCACCCCAGGACTTGCCTGGGACAGCAGCACCATTCTTGGGATTTCACAGCATCGGCTTCTCTTTTCTCCTCTGCAGCTGCCTCTCTGTTCTGATGCCTGCCTGGGTTAGGGTAACTAATTTTTACTTTGTGATCTATTGCTTAGCAAACTTTGTCTTTTGAAACTAAAAAATCTTGTCTCTCGTGGCAGTTTTTTTTTTTTATTTCAGTTTTTTAAATTTCAAAATATTAAGGGGGTACAAATGCTTTTGTTACATGGAGCGCGTTTGTAATGCTTGAGTCTGGTGGGAGTTTTTAAAGCCCACTTTGAAGTTTGAAACCTAACAGTTGACTCTATTGGTCTCTGAATGCTCTGAATGCACCTAAGGCAGTGAGTCTGGGCTCCCTCCACGCCATGCTTAACATCAAGGACAAGAAAAAAATGGCTAATAAAAAACCAAACAAACAAACAAACCAAAAAACCCTGAGATTTGCTTTAAATTAACCCAACAAAGGGTACTGGAGCAAGGGGTGTGGAGGAGTACAGATGAAACAAGATTAGCCATACACCACTAACTGCTGAAGCTCAGTGGTAGCCCATGAGGGTCATCATACTATTCATTCCACTGTTTTCTCCATCTTTTCATTGTTTTAGTCCACTCATATTGAGAAGTTTTTCTTAAAATGAAATAACAGGAAAAAATATCAGTGAATATCAAAATATGACCTCATTATGTAATGATGTTCAGAAATTAGGTGATAGAGAATTATTAAAGGAGATTAAACTAAAAAACAACTTGATCGTATTTGTAATTTTGAAAGAGTACTCTAGCCACTGTATGGTGGAGAGGGTCTCTGGGCAGAAAATCTAGAGAGGAGATTGGCACATTGGCCCAGATAAATTAAGACAAGAGGCAGCAGTGCTGGAGAAGAGGGTGCCTCTTGAGCAGGAAAGGTCTTGGAGGAGGAAATATCCAATGTTCCTTCCAGATTTCTGCTTGGGTGACTAGGAGAATGGCAGGGCTGTTTATCAATATGGGGAGTTCGGTAGTAGAATCAGAGTTAGGGAGCAGATATTTGGCTCAAGTCTTGACTTTGCTATGAAATTTTTGAGGGGCCTTAGGAAAGTCAGATAATTCTGTGTCTGGTTTTTGTACATGTGAAATTGTGGAGATTAATATAAAATAATTTGAAACAATTTAAACTATAAAACATTATTAAATATAATTATTGTTCTCCAAAAAATGTATAACATGTAATATGACCCCAATAAATAATCCATGATGAAACAAAGGATATTAAACAGTCTTAGACTCTGAAAAAAAAAAAAAAATGTAAGCCCAAATCGTATCTTCCTGTGACAGTTACTGACTTTCCACACCTACCTTAGGTTCTTTTATTTTAAAAAAAATAAAATACTTAATAGGAGAGATTACTATAGAACAGGCACTGTGCTAAGTGCTTTACCTAATCCTGGTAACTCTATGAGATTGGTGGTATTATTATTCTAATTTTATAAACAGGAAAGTTAATCACAGAGAAGTTAAACTACATTGCTCTAGATCACACAGTTACCAGACCTATTTAATCTTAATCAAAAGCCCCCATGGTGAACAATGACAAATGATATGCTTTAAAGGGCTTCCAATCTCAAACACTTCTTATAAGCTTAAGAATCCTGTTGTTAGATTTATTCCCTAGAACAAAGCAGGGTCTGAGGCAAGTTGAGGACCATGTTCTCTGGAATGAGCACTCTGAAAAAATGAAAGGGAAAGCCTTCAGTAGAGGTAGGGAGATGCTGAGGACAGGCTGCAGAATCTCCACTATCTCTAGGAGCACCCTGGAATTTGGGATGAGTGTTGTTGGGATGAGCTACAGGTTGAGAAGACTTCTGAAAGAAGATATCATGATGTAAATTCTGTAGCCTAAAACCCTTATTCTATAGATACAAGTCTCCAAAATTTGGCTTGGCACATAGCAAACGAATAGCAATACACATATATTCAGAAGAGATCTAGGCAAAAAAGTAGGCTTTCGAATAAGTAGTACTTTGTATAAGACAAAACAAACTCAAAAATTCTTATCTGCTACTACTGACACAGGAGATATTAAAACTCAGTATAGTGGTAATATTTAGAATGTGTAAGATAATCTTTTCAGGAAAAGCAAAACAAAACTATACAAAACTTGTATGTGTAACAATAGCATAGAAGAAATAACTACTTAATGTGACTGAAGCCACTTAACCTCTCAGCTTCAGTTTATTCACTTATAAGATGGAAGAATCCAGAGGTGCTCTGATTCTGTATTTTATTGGTATCTCACACCATTGTGAGATACGAATAAAAAATGGGAAAATGATTAACTACAGAGTGAAAAAATATATACAATCATGCATCACTTAAGGTAGAGATACATTCTGAGAAATGTATAATTAGGCGATTTTGTCACTGTGCAAACATCATAGAGTGTACTTACACAAACCTAGATGGTATAGCCCACGAAGTATCTAGGCTAGATGGTATATCCTATTTATTGCTCCTAGGCTACAAACCTGTACAGCATGTTACCATAGACAACTGTAATATTAATACAATTGTAAGCCTTTGCATACGAAGAAAGGTACAGAAAAAATGTGGTATAAAAGGAAAAATGGTACACCTGTATAAGGCACGTACCACGAATGGAGCTTGAAGGACTGGAAGTGGTTCTGGCTGGGTCAGTGAGTGAGTGGTGATGGAACGGGAAGGCCTGGGGCATCACTGTGCACTACTGCAGACTTTATGAACACCGCACACTCAGGCTACACTACATTGATTGTTAAAATTTTCTTTCACAATAAATTAGCTTACTGTAAATTTACTTCATAAGCTTTTTAAAAAAACTTTTGACTCTTTTTTAATAACACTTAGCTTAAAATACAAACACATTGCACAGCAGTACAAAAATATTTTCTTTCTTTATATCCTTATTCTATAAGATTTTTCTATTTTTAAATTTTTTTTTAACTTATTAAACTTTTTTGTTAGAAATTAAAACAGAAACATACATGTTAACCTAGGCCTACACAGGGTCGATCACATAAGCAATATTTTGATCATCAATATCACTGTCTTCCACCTCCACGTCTTGTCCCACTGGAAGATCTTCAGAGACAATCACACGCACGGCACTAGCATCTCCTATGGCTTCTTCTGGAATACTTCCTGAAGAACCTACCTGAGGCTGTCTTTTTTATAAACGGGAGATATGTACTCTAAAATAATGATGAATCAAGTAAAGTATAGCAAATACATAAACCAGTAACACAGCTATTTATTGCAAGTTATTATACACTACACACAACTGCAGTGACAGGCAGTGCACCACGCACTCACCGGCATCACCGCAAACACACGAGTGATGCGCTGCACTACCACATTATGACGGCTACGACATTACCCGGCGACAGGAATTTTTTGACTCCATTACAATCTTACGGGACCACCACTGTACATGCAGTCCATCAACGACCAAAATGTCGTTATGCTGTGCATGACTATGTAGTGTTTTAATAAATAGGAAAGCTAATTCAAAAGTAAAAAGTATTCACTGATGACACCTCAAAAAATATCTTCACTACTCATAGGAACATTATTTGTATGTAAAAATAAGTCCTTTTGAACTTTGCAAGTTAGCTTTTACCCTTTAAAAAAGTCTTTAAAATTGTCATTAGCTAGTTTTAGTATACTACAATGATATATTAAAATAAACTCATTTGTACACTCTGAGAATAGGGAGACAGAGCCCTTTAGAGTCAGCCATAACTAGGACTTGAACCCCAGGATCTGCATTAACTAGGATATATAATACTGGGCAAGTTAACTTACCTAGCCCTGCCTCAATTTCACCATCTATAATCTGAAATTAAAAATAAAAATCTCAGCCACCTGGAAAGCTGAGGTGGGAGGACTGCTTGAGCCAGCCTGGCAAACATTGAGACACTGTCTCTAAAAAAATAATAGTAATAACAGGCCAGGTGCAGTGGCTCATACCTGTAATCCTAGCACTTTGGGAGGCTGAGGTGGGAGAACTGCTTGAGGCCAGGAGTTTAAAACAAGCCTGGACAACACAGCAAGACACCATCTCTACAAAAAAAAAAAATTAGCCAGACGTGATGGCATGTACCTGTAGTCCCAGTTACTCAGGAGGCCGAGGCAGCAGGGTCGCTTGAGTCCAGGAGTTTGAGGCTGCGGTGAGCTATAATCTCACCTCTGTACTCCAGCCTGGGTGACAGAACGAGACCCTGTCTCTTAAAAAAATTAATAATAATACTTGGCTGGGCGCGGTGGCTCACGCCTGTAATCTTAGCACTCTGAGAGGCCGAGGCAGGAGGATAGCTTGAGCTCAGGAGTTCGAGGCCAGCGTGAGCAAGAGCAAGACCCCGTCTCTACAAAAAATAGAAAAATTAGCCAGGCATCATGGTGCACGCCTGTAGTCCCAGCTACTTGGGAGGCTGAGGCAGGAAGAATGCTTGCACGCAGGAGTTTGAGGTTGCAGTGAGCCACAGTGACACCACTGCACTCTAGCCGGAGTGACAGCAAGACTCTGTCTCAAAAAAAAAAAAAAAAAAAGATAATAATAATGATAATAATAAATAAAATAAATAAAAATAAAAACCTCAGAGTTATGAAGATGAAGTGAGAATTTATAGTGTTTAGCACTGAGTAAGCCTCAATAAACATTATCCATCCCCAGCTCCCCTCACAGAAAGGTTTTATAAACAATCTTTCCAGATAGCAGATTTCCCTGTATGTCATTCAACTTTGTGGCCTCACCTTTAATACTCCTCTATCTTTTTTCGAGGTAATATCCTCTCCCTGTTCAGCAACAGTGGCTGCTGGGCTTTCTCCATTGTTCTTGGCACCTTCATCAGTAGTCATTGTCTTTTATGAGTAGAAAACCTGCCGAGAAGAAACATATTTTAGCAAGGAAAAATATCACTTCCTTATGCATCTTAAATGTCCCTAGGAACTGAGCTTTACCCAACCTAAGATTTATTTAGGGCCAATAAGGTTAGACACTGAAAGTGAAAACAAAAGCATTTGCTATGAGCATGCACTGTCATGTCATCAGGTATGGAAATAAAACATCATCCAATTCTTTAATTTCCCATCTAGTTCTGGACCCGAATTAGAGAGTGGTACGAGTCAGATTTGGTACTGATTACACTCTTAACACAAATACACAGTGACAAAGCTGTCCTCTCAGAACTTTGAAAACATCCTCTTCCTATAGCCATGCTCTTGAGAGAATCAAGAACTTCTCAGGCCATCTGATAAAAGAAGTGGCAATCTATCACAGTGGTCAACAGAACAGGCTACAGAAGCTGACAAACCTGAGTCTGAGTCCTAGCTCCAAGCTCCTGACGTTACCTATTTATTTAATCTCGCTGAGCTTTAGTTTCTCATTGGTAAAATGGACATAGTACACTGTTCATAGGGTTACAGTGAAACATTAATGAGATAACGTATGTTAAGAGATTAGCAGAGTCATAACTTAAAAACATAATATTTATCATCATTAGTGGGTCTTCTGCAGGGCCACATTTTTCATCTCCTGCCTTCCCTATGATATTCAAGGCCCTTCACAATCTGGCCCTAACTTATCTTTCGGTTCTAGCTTCCACTACTTTCTTCCATGAAACTCATGCTCTAGCCAAACTAGACCAATTCCACTCCTATAACAAGTCCAGTGCTTTCCTATATCCATGCTTTTGGTTACTCTCTCCTCCCAAAAACATTCTCCCCTTTCAAAGGCTACTTCCAACATGCCAACCGTGACCCTGTATTTGGAGGTTATTTTACCCTTTTAGGTACTTCCTTAGCTCTTCCCTCAATTTCTTGTCTATAATATGTTTATAAGAAGACATGCCTATTAGATTTAAAAGATTCTTCAGAGCAAGGGCCATGATTTGTTCATATTTAAATTCCCTAGAATGCCTCTTTTTGAATGGTAGGGCAGAAAGCACAAGGAATTTGTAATAGAATTTGGGGGTTCTTCCTCTGCTCCTTATAAGCTGTTTGTATGTTGGCTATTTTAACTTCTCTAAGACTTTGTTCCTTACCTGTGTAATTAGAATAAAAACATACACTTTCATGGATGACCTCCTAGATTAAGTTGTATAATGTGTATTTTAAAAGTATACTATTCAAAGTTAGCTGTTATTGTTATTGTCTGTCACTTGACACTTTTTCATGCAAAGCAAAGCAATGTAACAAATAGGCTAATCAACAGGCTAAACAAAACACACCTAGCCACTGCCATGATGAATTCCACACTGCTCCCTGATAGAGCAGGGAAGACCAGGAATCAACCACTTCTATAGCTGTTCTATATTAGGCTAATAACACACTTAAGGCTCATTTCCTGGGCCCTCTTGTTTACATAGCCAAAAAGAGCTATTTTGTGCTTCTGAAAAATGTCTTATTGATACAACCAATAATTTGACAACTTAAACATACATTGTAGTGTTTTAACTCATTTCCAAAGGACCACTGTTGACTTCGATGTCAACAAAGACACAAATAAAACTACTGTGCCCAAAAATCTTCAAAGAGAACACCAAAAACCAGGGACTAAGCCCCTTTGCTTTAGTTTCTAGTACAGTTTATACCAAACATAAGAGATCCAAATGTTTGGCTCAGGATAAGCAAAAGGCCAGAACAAATTGTTCTCAAACAAACAACAAAAATTAAGTACCTAGGCTCTACATGATGCTGGGCAAGATAATCAGGAAAATTAGATGAACAGGGATGAAACCTACTGCTCATAACACACTTGTCTGATGCACAGAAACTCGTAGAAGGCACCTCAACAACAGACAGAAAACATCTAAATATTTTGGGGTTCATGGACTGTATCCTTGGGAAAATACATGCACACAAAAAAATCTCCAGAGGCTTCACAGATAGTGTGTCATCCACCAATAGACCCCTGGGTAAATTCTGGTTTAAAGCATTGAACAAATTAAAAACAGCAGGTGTAAGATTATTGGGAAAGGATAGTCAGACAGTCCCAAAGTACCACCTTACAGATTACTATTAAAAATGGAAAAAGTACCTTTCCAATGAAATGATCTGACTGGTATCAGCCTAGCGAGCAATCTGCATCACAACCAAATTCTGCAACAATAATGAGACAAGTTGATAGTACTGTGTCTCCTGATGTGATGTAGTGGGAAGTATATATCACCTACGTGGTATTTCTATCAAAAACATTTAACCAGAAACCAATAAAGAAGAAAAGACAAAATCAGATTGTAGAAGATTCTACAAGACAACTGACATAGACCTCTGAAAAATGTTAATGTTATAAAGGACAAAAGAAATAAAAGGGGGCGGGGAGAAAAAGAGACAGGAGACCTGTTCTAGATTAAAGGAGACTACAGAGATACGACAAGCAAGCGTAAACAGTGATACTTAGCTTGATGCTGGATTATGGGGGCAAAAACTTCATAAAAGGACATTTTTGGGAGAATTATAAAAATTTAGATAAAACAGACTGTATATTAGTTTATTTTTATTGTATAATGTAAGATCTGGAGTGTTACATAGATTGTGGTTTTATGTAGAATAATATTCTTATTCTTCAGATACACATGCTTAAGTAATCAGGGATGTCATGATGTCTGCCACTTGTTTTCAAATCAATCACTGAGAGTTTGCACATGTTCAAATGTCACAGAAAATTAAAAACAAAGCATTGAGCAAACATGATCACAACATATCCAAAGACAAGGCTTTCTTTCGAATGTTCATGATTTGGAGTTCAGCTAAATTTTTAAATGAAAATATTGTCAATAAAGAAACATTTTCTTTGGCTAGGTGCAGTGGCTCGCACCTGTAATCCTAGCACTCTGGGAGGCCGAGGCGGGAGGATTGTTTGAGCTCAGGAGTTCGAGACTAGCCTAAGCAAGAGCAAGACCCCGTCTCTGCTAAAAAAATAGAAAGAAATTAGCTGGACAACTAAAAATATATAGAAAAAATTAGCCGGGCATGGTGGCGCATGCCTGTAGTCCCAGCTACTCGGGAGGCTGAGGCAGGAGGATCGCTTGAGCCCAGGAGTTGGAGGTTGCTGTGAGCTAGGCTGATGCCATGGTACTCTAGCCCAGGCAACAGAGGGAGACTGTCTCAAAAAAAAAAAAACAAAAAAAACCACAAAAGAAACATTAAAGAAACATTTTCTTTGGTTCTAACCTTACTGCTTTGGAAACAACGTCTTGCTTAAATTCAAATAAATAGGAAACTTTCATAAGTTGATCTGCTAGCTTCGTGAGTCCCATATGATAAAGGAACTTGCTCTTCATTTTGTGTTCCAACACTGCAAAGGATGCAAGCAATCATATTAAAACTTATAAAATTCAGTTCATTTATTTCTCCAGATTTATCTGCTTTTGAAAGTTCAGAAAAGTTTGTTTTCTCGTTGTTTTTATCTTTCTGTTTTAATTATTCATAGTACTTTTCTTCATATGGACTCGGTACTACTGACAAGAGCCATCCTCTGAGATTACTACGATTACTTGCGTCCTTTAATATTTCCCCTTAATTTCAGTTAAGCCATTAGGAGTATAGGTTTTTGTAAGCAAACAAAACAAATAAGTAAAACTCTTTTTCCTTGATCGAGTGTTACATGAAAAAGACAGTAAAAACAGATAATTCCTAAAAACCTTTAGGACACACTGAGAAAGTTTCACTGTTTTCATAAGAGAGACTTTTGTTCTTTCCACCACCCTGGATTTGAAACCACTATGTAGCTATGGATATTAATCTATGATAAAGCTTACTGCGCTGAACTGCCCGAAGGTGGAAAATTGCTACCTTGTACGTCGGAAAGGGAACACACAATTTGTTCTGTTATGGACATGCCAGATCAGCACAGACTCTCCAGAGTGCTAGTCAGCAAGCACCTGACACATAACAGAAAAATGAGAATATGCTTGATACTTCATCAACAGTGTACTAAAAACTTAAGTTAACATAACTAAATTATCAGATCTCCCCAAATGAGAAGTTATCTTAAAGCCTTACCCACTAATTCCCCATGTAGATTACTATGCTGTTGTTCTCTGTCAGAATATAGGTTATCTTACGTCAGATTATGTTACTATCTAACAGAGGGTTTTCAGAAAGAAGACAATTCTTTGGTAAACTCATTTTTCTTCTCAGCACAAATAATTACTGAAGAAAGCAAAGCAAACAGACCAAATTTACTTTAACTCTGACTGCTTAGTAGAATTACTGTTTTTAAATAAGCAGGAAGCAAATGGCTATATTAATACCAAAACAAAAAAAACCTAAAAAATATCACACAATTCAAATGTTAGTGTTACACAATAAAGAATGAACCTGAATATAGTTTTTCCCCTTTAATATGATTTTACCCTATTTGTCCTCAAAATGACAGTACTAAGTCATTAGCTTTTCTAAGATGACACTGGGATGACAAGAAAAGGTTTTTAAAATCTGTAAAACCTTAACTGAGCTTGAAAACAAGAAAAGGTGTGTATCACTGAACTAGAAGCCTGGGGGGTTCCTGGAAACTCGAAAGCAGAGGCGATCAGGGTACAGGAGAAAACACAGAGCAAACTGCCTTCCAAACACCAGCTGCAGAACAGCTTTTCCCAAGGGAGCCAGGAGAAGCTCTAGGCCTGGGGTCAGTGTAAGAAGAGCCGGCACGGGCCAGGGGAGTTAACTAGAGCGCTGCATCCGAGGGGAAGGGCCACGCAGTGTTTGGCTTAGTTAGGCCAGGTCTGTCTACTTCCCTCCAGAGTGCACACAGGGGCTTTCATCTTTCCTTCTCTGGAAGACATAAGAATCTTCTTTATTCTTGGAGTTCAGACATATCACCAGGCTATGTTGAAGTATTTGTCTTCTTTCCTTAGATTCTACAGGGGTCTTTATATCCTGGCCCTTAATTGCAGAAGATAAGTCTTTGGGGAACTCCAGAAATTCTATTATTTCTTTTCCTTCAATGTCTCTGTCTTCTATTTCTAGAAGTCTCATTAGACAGATTTTGGACATTTTGGGTTTTGTTTTTTTTTTAATATCTGTTGGGTTTTCTTTTTTTTTTTCTGTGCTTCCCATTGGCCAAACCTAGGGACATTTTAGCTTTATCCTTCAGATTTCTTAAGTATTTTTCTAAACCTGGGCTAAACATTAGAATCACCCGAGAGCCTTAAAAAAGCTAGTGAAGTCTGGGCCCCACACCCAGCAAGTCTGGATTTAATTGGTCTGTGGTGGGGCCAGAGCATGAGTGTTTTTAAAAAGCATGTTACATGATTCTAAAGCATAGTCAGATATGGTGAGAATCACTGGGCTTTTCTCTGTTTCCATCTTTGTCTTCCTGCTTTATATTCTGAGATATTTTCTTTGATGAAATTTTTAGATCACCATTTGGTCATCAGCTATGTTGAATATACTGTTTAGTCTGCTCAAGGGATTTTCTAAAAAAATTCAGTAATAACGTTTTTCGTTTCCACATACTCTCTTATTATCTGATTGCTCAGCTTTTCTTAACACTTAGTTTTTATTTTGTGGATGCAATTACCTCTCAAATCTTTCTGAGGACACTACTTAGAATAAAATGGGACATTTCCTAGGAATAAGTATTTGGATAAAAGGTTTTTTTTTTAAGGAAAAAAATACTGATTTTTGTGTATCCTCTAGCATCTCCCAAGGGCACTAGACAGTGGTAAACATTGAGAAGAACTGAAAATAAGAGAAAGGGAGCATGCTGTGAGCACAAAAACTAAGCAGAAGAGGGATGTATAGACATTCGCAAGTGACAGGTGAGAAGTATGATACTTACCCTAGGGTTATAAAGTGAAAACACAAAATTCTTTGGGTGAAAAAAAAGTGGAGAGCAAAGGCTTAAGAGGAAATAATGAGATGTGCTTAAATGTACAGGGGAAAAGTCAAGAGTAGGAAGAATATAGGCATAGATCTGTTCACATAAACATTTACAGATTGCTTAGTCACAGCTAAATTAATTGTATAACTAAATAAAAGTATTTCAAAGTTTTCCTCAAGAGGATGGTCATGTGAATGTTTAAATTAAATTTGGAAAATGCACACTACCAAAATATTATGTGGTCTTTGAAAAGGATGAGATAAACCTATAGACAATCATTTAGCTAAGAGTCTAAACACCAAAAACATCCAAACAACTGAGTTGGGAAAGGATTTCGTAAATGTTCATCCATTAAAGAAGAACACCATCGTAATAAATGAAGTGCATTGTTATGGTGCATGGTGCCCAGTGATGATCTGGTCCTTTGGGCCATTTAGAAAAAAAAGTCGGTTGACGATGTCACAATGGGATAATACATGTGACACAAACAGCTTGGTGTATCTTAATTATTTGAAGCAACAAACCATGGTTCCCAGTTGTTTGTGGATTTTGGTGGGTACAATTATTTTAGAGCACTGGATTATAATTAAGAAATATTACATGCCCAAATATCTTTTTCATCGTTTCCCCCTCAAGTTAAGACAGCTAAACTCTGAAAATATCACTAATATGGAACAGGTGAGGTCTTAGCCATTCCAGATAAACAATCTTCTAATAATGACATGAAAAGATGGTAAGATGTCCAAGACTGACTATGAAGTGAATGGTGAGATGCAGTACAATTTGTAATAGGATCCTGTTTTTAGGAGGGGGAAAAGCATGTATGTGTATATATTTGCTTATATATACAAGAAGTTTGCGAACATAACTCACCGAACAGATACTGTTAAAACAGTTGTTAACTCTGGAGAATGAGATTTGGGAGGAGTAGGGATAAGAAGGAATTTTCGCTTCTTAAATTTTATTTTTGTATTATTTAAATAGTTTAGTCAGGCATGTTGGCACTCTGGGAGGTCAAGGTGGGAGGATCACTTGAGGCCAGGAGTTTGAGACTAGCCTGGACAACATAGAAAGGACTTGTCTCCACAAAA
Source organism: Indri indri (assembly GCA_004363605.1). Taxonomy (NCBI): domain Eukaryota; kingdom Metazoa; phylum Chordata; class Mammalia; order Primates; family Indriidae; genus Indri; species Indri indri. Next base: position 46,180 of record RJWJ010004634.1, read on the forward strand.
AATAAAAAATTAGCTGGGCATGGTAGTGTGCACATGTAGTTCCAGCTACTCAGGAAGCTGAGATGGGAGGATCACTTGAGCCCTGGAGTTTGAGGTTACAGTGAGCTATGATTAGGCTGCTGCGCTCCAGGATGGGTGACAGAGCAAGACCCTGCCTCTAAAAGAAAAAGAAAAATAAATAGATAGGTAGTTCGACACTAAACATACATTACTTTCATGATTTTTTTAAACTCAGAAAAAAAGATGAAACATTTCATGGTTCCATTCATCAGGACTTTTGATTCTTTCTCTTCACTTTAATTAAAACATTTTGGAGTACCTTTTATGGAGAGCAAGAGAACTCTGGCTGGGGCATGGAGAGCACGGGGTGCTTGTGAAATATCCAGAAGGTAATCAGAGGGCCTGAGCTCAAGAGAGAAGTCTGGGTGACAGTTACAACTGGGGAGACGTCAGATTCTACATAGCAATTAAGACAAAGGTATTGATGCAATTACGTACTACTAGGCAAATAAAACAGTGGTTCTCAACTTTTAATGTCCAAGTCTCACTTCTGATTAGGTTCAGCATCCCTAACCTGAAAATCCCAAATCCAAAATGCTCCAAAATAAAAATTTTTTAATTCCAACATGATGCCACAAGTGGAAAATTCCACACACAACACCTTTGCTTTTAAATGGCGCAATGCATACAAACTTTGTTTCATGCACAAAATTATTTAAAATATTGTATAAATTACCTTCAGGCAGTGTGTATAAGGTGTGCGAATGAATTTTGTGTTTAGACTTGGTTCCCATCCCCAAACTACTGTGTATCATTATGTATACGCAATGATTCTCAAACCTGAACATATCCAAAATCCAAAACACTTCTGGTCCCAAGGATTTTGGATAAGGAATAGTTGCCCTGTAGTACTTTTGGCAGCAGTTGAACAGTTTTAAAAACTCAAACCATCCCTAAGGAAATCAGCAATATTACTACTATAGATTAAAAAGATCTACCGCACTTAGAAAGTACCTGAAGTTACTGCTCTATTTTTCTCACTGTCCTTCAGTGCCACGCAGTTGTTCAAATAAAACCATTTACTGTTCTTTTATCTCCAGAGGCAAGCACCTGAATCCTTCTCTGGTACTTTCTTGACTTTATGCACTGCCTCTTATCTCTCACAAGCTGTATCCGGCTCCAAACCAGGTCATGAGACCCCTTACCCCAAAGGTACATCTGACAGACATCACTGTTAAAAGTTGTGGCAGACACTGCTAGTAATTAATTCTCAATATCCTCTTCTCCACTTCTTCCTTTAGTAACAAAACCTCTGCTTTTTAACTGGATACGAAGTTTCCCAGAATAAAGGCCCAGTTTCTTCCCTTGCAGTTAAGTGTGGCCACTAAATTCTGGTCAGTGGGATGTAAGCCAAAAAATATCCTTAAAGGAGGAGGTGGCCAGCTCCGTGAGACCACTCTAAGAAAGGCTGAAAGCTGAAGGATAAGTAGGAGCCATTCACCTATTTATTAAACAACAGAAAACAATTTCTTTCTCCATGGAACTTACATTTTAGTAAGGGTAAAGACAGCAGGAATGAGCCTCTATTACTTGCCCATGTTTTTGATAGAAAAGTCAAATTTCTACCTGTGATGCAGAGGTAGATTATTAATTTGAGTTGATTCATTAGGGCCCAATTTGGTTCCAAGTCTCCTGATGATTTCTAATAGGCCAACAAGGTAACATACGACAAAAGTCTATGAATGCTCTATACATATAGACAATGTGTTCCTATTCATTTTTGTACCCCCACCACCTCATATAAGTAAATGGCATATAAATAGCACTCAATAATGGTGAAATGAATTGTGATTTTCAAAAGCAGTCAATATAAAGATGGTAAAATATCATACACTAACAATCACCACTGAAATAACATTACAGGTTGGCTATATTCCTTTTCTAAATTTAATGTGAAAAATCTAATCTGGAGAATTACACTGTACCCAAGTGTTCAACTACAAAATAAAAATAAAATTCTCTTCTAATCAGTAGTAGTAATTAAGTAAACATAATTACAATCCATCTCTGAAATGTATTACATATCTGTGCATATACAAAACATAGCAGATTTATCTTACTAATTATATTTAGTTTAAACATGGACAGTCAAGAACAGAGAACCACAGCTACGTGTCAATATCTGAGTATACATTATCTAGCAAGTGGAGGAAGAGATGGTTCAGAGCTGGGATGCAGTCAGAAGAAACCTCAGACAAAAGTTTTGTATAATATTGTATCCTCTTTTAACAGTATTGTCTCATAAAAGCACTATAATATAAATTGCTTCCCAAAGTCCATTATCTACCCAAGAGAAAAACTGTACAATAATAGCATTTTGGGTCTGTATGGAAAAAAGAAAAACCTTGGCCACCTTAAATCCTCACCCTAACAGTATGGAAAGAAAAAAGAGCCGGGAAACTCAGATCTATTAGTAACTAGCTGTGGAATCTCTGTCCCTTACTCAGTTTCTCTATCTGTAAATTTCAGGAGGTTAGACTAGAATATCTAAGGTTTATTCCAACTCTAGTATTTTATATTCAGAATTACTTTTTAATGATTAAATACATGTTTCATTTTATAGGAAAATTAGGTTTGAGACATGGAAGGGAAAACAATTCCGAAGGAATGGAAAAAGTTATTTTAGTATACAGAGTTCACTTTCTATTACAACACTCTGGCAAAACATCAATTCTGAGCTTTACCCATTTAGATATAGTATTAGTTTTCTAGAGCTGCCATAAAAAGTTACCACAAACTTAGTGGCTAAAATAATACAAATTTATTATCTTATTGTTCTGGAGGTCAGAAGTCCAGAATGGGTCTCGACTCGGCTAAACTCAAGGTGTTAGCAGCGCCACATTCCTTCCAGAGGCTTTAGGAGAGAACGTATTTCCTGGCCTCTTCCAGATTCTAGAGCTGTCCCCATTTCTTAGCTGGTGGCCCCCTTCCTCCATCTTCAAAGCCAGCAATGTTCCATTTCTTTGATCATTATTCTGTAGTCACATGTCCCTCTGACCACAGCCAGGGAAGTTTCTCCACTTTTAAGAACCCACGTGATTGAGCTGAGTCCACCTAGAGTACACAGGATAATCTCCCCACTTCAAAATCTTTAGCCTTATTCACATCTGCAAAGCCCCTTCTCCCCTATAAGGCAACAAGTTCCAGGGATTAGGACACAGACACCTTTGAGGGGCCGTCATTCTACCTGCCACAGATACCCCTAGTCACCCAATCACGATCATAAGAATTTCTCCTAAGACTGTGATTCTGTTGACATCCTCCGTTTTGTATGTGGCGGCTTACAACATTCTTCCTTTCTTTCCATTTATTTATCATTCAGTTGGTTAACAATGTTTAATCTGACAGTAAAATAAAATCTAACATCTCATATTTATCATTCTGAAAATTCATTCAGAATTTCAGAAAACACATTGATATTTGGTTTTTTGATTTTTTAAGTTAAAATTGTAAGTAAACTTGATATATGTAATGCATGTGTTTTAGTACCTCAAATTCAATCACTAGAACATTACTCTAAAAACCCCTCATGTGATTCTGAAATTTGAGCAGCATGCTATAAATGCTGAAGAACACATATAAAGTCTTTTTTTTTTTTTTACAGATTTTGAGATATAACTAACAATTATGTATGACAATAAATTGGACATATTTAAAGTATACAATTCGGTAAGTTCTGACATATGTATATACATGCATGAAGCCATCACCACAATCAAGATAATGAACATATCTGTCACCTACAAAAGTTTCCTTATTTCCCTTTATAACTCATTCCTCTGTAGTTCAGGTCTCTGATCTGCTTTCTAAATAGTTTGTATTTTATAGAATTTCATGTAATAGGTCCTTTTTTTCCTGGCTTCTCTTACTATAATTATATTGAGAATCAAACATGTTGTATTTATCAAAATAGTTCTGGGGATTTTTTTTTTTTTTTTTTTTTTGAGACAGGGTCTTGCTCTGTCACCCAGGCTGGATTGCAGTGGTACAATTGTAACTCACCGTAACCTCGAACTCCTGGGCTCAAGCCTCAGCCCGCCCCGCCCCGACAAGTAGCTGGGACTATAGGTGCATGCCACCATGACTGGCTGTGTTTTTTGTAGAGATGGGATCTCACCGTGTTGCCCAGGCTGGTCTCAAACTCCTGGCCTCAAGCTATTCTCCTGCCTCAGCCTCACAAAGTGCTGGGATTACAGGCATGAACTTCTGCACCCAACCATTCACTTTCATTGCTAATAGTATTCCATTGTATGGATATATCACAAATTTGCCTGTTGATGCACATTTGGATGTTTTTAATTTTTCCCTAACACAAAGCTGCCATGAACATTTGTGTACAAATCTTTATACGGTCCTATACATTCATTTCTCTTGGACAAAGGCCTAGGAGTGGAATGGCTGGGTCACATGGTAGGTATCTGTTTTAAGTCCTTAAGAGAGTACCAAATTGTTTTCCAAAGTGGCTATACCATTTTATCTTCCCAACAGAAGTATATGAGAATTTCAGCTACTCCACATCCTCACCAACACTTGGTACTGTCAGCCTTTTTAATTGAAGACATCTAGCATGTATGTAGTGGTATCTTATTGTAGTTTTAATCTGCATTTCACTAATGACTAATTATGTTGATCATCTTTTCATGTGCTTATTTGCCATCCATGTATCTTCTTCGATCAAGTACTTCAAACTTTTGCCTATTTTTTACTGGGTGTTTGTTTTCTTATTATTGAGTTTTGAGAGGTCCTTGTATATTCTGAATACAAGTCTTTTATCAGATATACCTTTTGCAAATATTTCATCCCAGTCTGTGGCTTATCCTTTTATTGCCTTAAACATGGATTTCAAAGAGAGATCCTTAATACTGATAGAGTCCAATTTATCATTTTTTTCTTTTGTGAATCATGCTTTTGGTGTTGTACCTAACAAATTGCTACCAAACTCAAAAGTTATAAAGATTTTCTTCCGGAGATTTTATAGACTCAGTCTTTACATTTAGGTCAATGATCAATTTTGAGTTAACTTTTATATATGATGTATGGATCAAGGTTCACCTTTTTTAAAATACGAAGATCAAATTGCTCCAAAACCTTTGTTTTTGAGAAGATGATCTTCCTTCCATTTTATTGCCTTGGCAACTTCTTCAAAAATCAATTGATGGCACTGCAAATTAGTACAGCCTCTACGGAAAACAGTTTGGAGATTCCTCAAACAACTAAAAGCAGACCTACCATTTGATCCAGCAATCCTACTACTAGGTATTTACCCAAAGGAAAAGAAGTCATTTTATCAAAAAGACACCTGCACACAAATGTTATTGCACAATTCACAATTGCAAAGCTGTGGAATCAACCCAAGTGCCCATGAATTCATGAGTGGATTAACAAAATGTGGTATATGTATACTATGGAATACTACTCAGCCACGAAGAAGGATGACTTAATGCCTTTTGCAACAATTTGGATGGAACTGGAGACCATTATCCTAAGTGAAGTATCTAAAGAATGTTAAAATAAACACTACATGTACTCAACTAACTGATGAGCACACGTGTGCACAGAGGGAGGTAAAACTCAGTGGAAATAAAGCAGGGAGGGTGGAGGGAGAAAGAGATGGGCAAAAACCTAGCTAACAGGTACAATGAACACTGTCTTGATGATGGGCGCACTTACAACCCTGACTCAAGCATAACAAAATCAATCCATGTAACCAAAAACATGTGTACCCCTGTAATATTTTGAAAGAATAAAAATAAAAATAAAATAAATAAATTGAGCCAGCAGTGATGGTGCTTGGCTACTCCAGAGTAGTTAGTCCCAGCTACTTGGGAGGATGAGGTGGAAGGATGGCTTGAGCCCAAGGAGTTCAGTTTAAGACCAGCCTGGGCAACACAGTAAGATACTGTCTCTAAAAAAATCAATTGAACGTATTTTTTTCTAGACTCTTCTGTTCCACGGATTTGTTTATCTTCATACTAATTACCACCCATACCATGTTTTGAATTACTGTAGATGTAAGTTCTGGAAATCAGTGTTAAGTCTTCCATTTCTGTTCTTTATCAAAATTGTTTTGGCTATTCTAGGTCCTTTGCATTTCCACACAAATTTTACAACCAGCCATCACTTACTAAAAAGTACCAGCTGGGACTTTTTTTTGGGATTTCAATAAAAAATTTCCCCTATATCTTTGGGGAAAACTGACAACAATGCTGAGTTTTCCAATCTTTGAACACACTATCTCTCCATTTATTTAGGTTTTCTTTAATTTCTCTCAGCAGTGTTTTACAGCTTGCAGTGTAGAGGTCTTATTTTTTATGAAATTTATCTTTAGGCATTTAATATTTTTATTTAAACGTAAATTGTATCCTTTTTAAATATCAACTTCTGGTTGTTCATTTGTTAGTATACAGAAATACAACTGACTTTTCCATACTGATCTTGTATCCTGCAACTTTGCTAAGCACACTTAATTGTTCTAGTAGCATTCTGTAGACATCATAGGCAATCATCTATGAATAAACAGTTTTACTTCTTCTTTTCCAATCTGGAATGGCTTTTACTTCTTTTTCTTATCTTAGCACACTGGCTGGAATCTCCAGTACAATGTTGAATGGAAGTAGTAATAGCGGACTCTTGCCTTATTCCTCCTCTTAGAGGAAAAACATTCAGTCTTTCAGCATTAAGCATGATTTCGGTTATTGGCTTTTCATAGATGCTCTTTATTTAACAGACTGAGGAAGTTTCCTTCTTTTCCTAGTTTGCCGAGTTTTCATCAGCAAGGAATGTTAGATTTTATAAAATGTTTTTCTTGCATCTACTGAGTTGATCATATGCTTTCTCTTTTTTACCTTGTTGATGTTGCACATAACCATAGATTTTCAAATGTTAAACCAACTTTGGATTCCTGGGATAAACCCCCTTTGGTCATTGCATTTTACTGTTTTTATATTTTCTTGTATTCAATTTGCTAATATTTTCTTTAGAATTTTACAACTATGTTCATGAGGGATATTGGTCTATAATGTTCTTTTCTGGGAATGTATTTGTCTGGTTTTGGTATCTGAGTAATGCCAGTGTCACAGAATGAGTTAGGAAATATTCCCTCCTCATCAACTTTATGGAGGAGTTTGTGTAAAATTGGTATGATTTCCTAAAATGTTTGGTAGAATGCATCAGGGAAGCCATGGAGACCTAGTTTTTTTTTTGTGGGATTTCAATTTCTTTCACACATATAGGACTTTTCAGGTTTTTCTTCTTGAGTGAGCTTTGGTATTTTTGTATGTTCAAGGAATCTGTACATTTCATCTAGGTGTCCAATGTACTGGCTTAAAGTAATTCATATTATTCTCTCATTTATCCTTTTAATAATTATAAGATCTGTAGCTTTGTTACTTCTTTCATTCCTGATACTGGTAATTTGTGTCTTCTCTCTCTTTTTCTGATCAGTCATGCTAGAGGTTTATCAATTTATTAGTCTTCTCAAAGACCCAGCTTTTGATTTCACTGACTTTCTCTACTGTTTTTCTGTTTTCTACCTCATTGATTTTGGTTTTTATCTTTAACTCATTTCCTCTGTTTACTTTGGGTTTAATTTTCTTTCTTTTAGGTGAAAGATAAGAACACTGATTTGTGACTTGACTTCTCCAATATAGGCATTTAATGCTATGAATTTTCCTCTGAGCATTAACTACAATCCACGAATTTTGATATGATCTTCATTCAGTACAAAATACATTCTAAAGTCATCTTTAATTTTTTTCTTTGACCCATCGATTTCTTAGAAATGTGTTAGTTTCTAAACATTTAGCAGTTTTCCAGGTATCTTTCTGTTACTGAATTTTAATTTAATTCCCTTTTGGTGAGTGTACATACTTTATAATGGAAGTCACTTTAAATTTATTGGTACTGTTTTATGGACCAAAATGTGACCTATCTTAGTAAATGTCCCACATGCAATTGAAAAGAATGTGTATTCTCCTTGTATTGGATAGAATATTATATAAATGTCGATTAGGTTAGTTAGTTGATAGTGTGAACAGTCTTCTAAATCATCTGATTTTTTTGTCTGTTTTATCATTATTGAGAGCGAGGTGAGGCACTGAAGTTTCCAACTATAAATGTGGATCTATTTCTCCTTTCAGTTCTATCAGCTTCTGATTCACGTATTTTGAAGTTCTGTTATTAGGTACATGTTTAAGACTACTAATTTCATTTGATGAATTGACCCCTTTATGATATTCTTTATTCCAAGTAATGTTTCTTGCTCTAATTTGTCTGAAATTAGTACAGCTATTCCAGCTTTCTTCTGATTATAGTATTAGCATGGAATATCCTTTTCCAGCCCTTTACTTTTAGCCTATTTGTATCTTTTATACATATAGTAGGTTTCTTGTAGGCACCATACAGTGGGTCTGGCTTTTTAATTCAATCTACTAAGTTCTGCCTTTTATTTGGAGTGTTTAAACCATTTATATTAAATGTGATTGCTGATTACTGTTCTTCATTTCCTTTTCCCTCTTTTTCTTGGATCTCTTGGTTTATAATTATCAAATTTAGAAAATTTTTGGCCATTATTTCACCAAAAAAATTTTTTTGTACCCCCTTCTGTCTGCAAGACTATAATTACATGTCTATTAGGCCACGTGAAGTTGTCCCACAGCTCACTGATGCTCTATTCATTTTTTTCTGGTCTTTTTTCTTTCCTCTTTGAGTTTATTTTCGATAGTTTATATTGCTATGGCTTTAAGTTTTCTAATCTTTCCTCGCGCATTAATTTGCTATTAATCTTATACAGTGTATTTTTCTTTTCAATTTGGGTTATATCTTTCATATCTGTATTTAACAGTCTTAATATTTCCTCTCCTTTCCAGAACGTATGGAATATAGTTATAACTGTTTTAATGTCTTTGTCTACTAATTCCATCATCTGTGTCATTTCTGGGTCTTTTCCTATTGATTGATTTTCCTCTTTATGGGTTGTATTTTTCCCACTTTGCAGGCCTGATAATTTTGACCAGGGCTAAATGTAAATTTTACCTTGGTGAGTGCTAAACATTTTTGTATTCCTATAAATATTGAGCTTTGTTCTGAGATGCAGTTAAGTTACTTGGAAACAGTTTGATCCTTTTGAGGTTTTAAGTTTTGTTGGGGGGATCAGAGTAGACTTCAGTCTAGGGCTACATTCACCCCACTGCAGAGGCAATACCCTTCTGAGTACTCTACCCCATGTCCTGTAACTTATGAGGTTTTTCTGATCTGGTTGGTAGAAACACAGACTATTCTTGACCCTGATAAAGAATCAGGGATTGTTCCCTCCAAGCCTTTGCGGTGATTCTTTCTCTGGTTTTGGATAGCCTCCACACAACACATTCACTGATCAGTACTCATCTGAAAACTTAAGGAAGATTCTCTGCAGACCTCTGATGCTCCCTCCTTGTGCAGCTCTCCCCTCTCCAACTTCTCCAAACTCTAGCCATCTTAGCCTCCCTAGACTCCAGCTCCATTTCCTCAACGCAATGAGACTGCTGGACTCTGCATAGGGTCCTCCCTTATCCTGCAGCCTGGAACTCTCCCCAGGCTGTAAGCTAGTACATATAATTATAGGCTTCACCTTGTTTGTTTCTGCTTTCTCCGGACGACTGTCCTGTATTGCCTGTTGTTCAGGGCATGAAACTGCTGCTTCATCTACTCTGTCTGGGGCTTTTGTTTGTTTTGTGATTATAGCCAGGAGAGTAAATCCAATCTCTGTTATTCCATCTGTGCCAGAAGTACAAGTCCGTGAGTACAAGGAAGAAAGAGTAAAAAGGCACAGGTTTCGTAAGTGGAGTTTCAGCAGGGAAAAAATTATCTTATAAAATAAACACTGTTTGAACAAATGTTGACAGTCTGAAATTTGAAGGGTATAGTTTTTCCACGATGCTACAAAAGTCAAAACCTATAACTGATAATAATAAATCTCTCTCCTAAAATGGCAGATACTTTATTTTAAAAGGGTAGTCAAAACGATGGTTTTGTGCATATTTTTGAAAGTCTAATTGCAGCATCTTATTTTATTTCTTTAATGTATATAAAAATGTTTATTTTTAAACCTTACCAGGAAATGAGAATGAAAAATTGTGATTTTACATTTCAAAAGGCCATTAATAAATAAATACTATAATAAAAATCTGAGTTAACCACTATTTTTTCCCCTTCTTTTGATTAATTCAACTGAAAAAATATGCAGGAGAAATCATCTTCAAAGCCACAATGCTAAAAAAGCTAGCTTTGGTTGACACTGATATTAACAGACTTCAGCAGGTCTTTAAGATTTTCTTTCATTTTGAAACAAACCTCAAATGTCCACCTCGTTGCAGTTGCTGTCACTACAGAAAACTCTGCTTCACAAAGATAGGATGTTGGAAATGGAAGCAGGCTTTTGAATGCTTTTGTGGCAATCTCAGGATATTCCACCTTGACTTTGATCCAGAACGTATGGAGATTTGAAGCTGTCTCAAACACTTTTAAGGCCACTATCATTTGCGATCTCAGGCAGCTGATCCTCTTCTAGCACAGACAAAGTCGATCCACCTGGCTTATTCACAAATGGGTTGTGGGTCTATTCCTTCCCAGTTTGGGGGTCTTTTCTGGTTGGGAAGTAATGCTCAAACTCTTTTTGAGCTGGGAGAAAGAAGGCCCTGGCTCAGTCTCTTTCAAAATCTCTGCTAATGTTTGAAACATGTCAAAAATCCCAATGTTCACTCATCGCCCCCATAATTCCAGTTTGGCTTTGAATGGAGCCACTTTATCTGCCGACTTGAACACACAGTTGTCAGTCTCCCCAGAAGTGAAAGACTGAGTTCTTTGAGCAGGTGTCGCACGAGTAAGCAAGTTTTGCAGCCCATTCTGTGTCACTGAAATGTGCTGCCGGTGGTGACTGTTTTCCTAAAAGAAATCTCTGGATCTGCTCTCGTAACTCAGAAACTCTGGCCAGTGATCTACCTTTAGAAAGCCATCTCACTTCTGTGTATGAGAGAAGACGTGTGTGCTCTGCGTCCAGCTCCTGACAGAGCTATGCGAACAGATGTGAGTCAAGGGCATGTACTTTAATGTGGTTGATTAATCACATCCTGCAAAACGTTGTATAGTTCAGGTGACGTTTTTCGGCTAGCCAGCATTTCTCTATGGATGACACAGTACACAGACTCACATTCAGAAGCCACCTCCTTGACCAGAGTAGTGAAACCAGAAACCTGTCCAGTCATGGCAGCTGCTCCATCCCATGATATACCGGCACAAAATGACCAATTCAGTTTCCTGATATGTGATCATTCAAAGACTTGAATAGTTCTGCAGCTATGGTGTTGGTTGACAACAAAAGTCACATAACATATCCTCATGCACGTCCTCCTGAAAAACATACTGCACAAAAACAAGCGTTGTTGCCTTGCTGTCAACATTGGTAGAGTCATCAACCTGGATTACCTACCACGGTGACTCATTAATCCTCTCTAACAATTGTGCCTCAGTATCCTCTGCTATTTCATCAATTCACCTACTTACGGTGCTAGCCTAAAGAGGAACACGTGCCATTTTTTATACTGCAGGCTCTCCTAAAAGTTCACGGCAAATGTCCTTAGCAGCAGGCAGGATTAACTCTTCACCAATAGTAAAGGGCTTCTTAGCTTTAGCCATGCGGTTAGCCACTAAGCATGATGCTCTCTGGTGGCCTTCAATAATTGCTTCTGTTCTTCATGTTTACATTTTTTTCTTTTCAAAAACTCCAAAGGCTTGTCTTTTAATGCAGGTGTTGGTCTTCACGTGCGAAGCAGTTTTGAAGGTTTCATGGCTTCATTGGATACCCAGTCACCACATATTATACAAAGCGGGCTTGGAGAATGTGACTCACCTGTTGCAATAAACTCATAATTTAAGTAGGACTCTTGGTATTTTCTTTTAAATGCAGCTTTTGTTTTGTTGGCAGTCTTAGAGTCTCCTGCTGTCTCATCATTGGGTCTTGCCCCCCTTTTCAAAGAAACTATCCGGCGATGTTTCTTTTTTACTCATTTTTGCTAGGGTTAGCTTGTGGGCTTACCAAAACTGTGACTGAGACAAGTGCACAGTGCAGGAAAGAGGGGCGGATCGAAGTGATAAATAAAATAATGGGCGGGCCCCTCTTGGACGAAAATAAGTGTTGGATTCTGACTTAAAGCCTGCCACCAGATGTAGCTGTACAATTAAAGTACATCAATTCACTTGCCACTATAAAGCCTGCCACCAGATGTACCTTAATTGTCACTTGCCATTCACTGATAGGGTTTTTTGTTTGTTTGTTTGCTTGTTTTAAGACAGAGTCTTGCTCTGTTGCCCGGGCTAGAGTGCTGTGGTGTCAGCTCACAGCAACGTCAAACTCCTGGGCTCAAGTGATCCTCTTGCTTCAGCCTCCCGGGTAGCTGGGACTACAGGCGCACACCACCATGCCCGGCTAATTTTTTTTTCCCTATCTTTAGTTGCCTAGCTAATTTTTTTTTTCTTCTATTTTTAGTATAGATATGGTCTCATTCCTGCTCAGGCTGGTCTTGAACTCCTGACCTCAAGTGATCCTCCCGCCTCAGGCTCCCATGGTGTTGGGATTACAGGCGTGAGCCACTGCACCTGGCCACTGATAGCGTTTTTATGAGAGTCAGCAAGCAACTGATTTATTATGGTCTCTATGCAGTCAAACCTCTCTGCTAATGATAATCTCTATTTGCAGCAACTCCCCAGTGCTAGCATCACTGCCTCAGCTCCACTTCAGATCATCGGGCATTCCACTGTCATAAGGAGCACACAACCTAGATCCTTTGCATGCACAGTTCACAGCAGGGTTTGCGCTCCTGTGAGAATCTAATGCCACTGATCTAACAGGAGGTGGAGCTCAGGCAATGATGTGAGCAAGGGGGAGTGACTCGTAAATACAGATGAAGCTTCCTCCTGCTGTGTGGCCCGGTTCCTAACAAGCCACAGACTGGTACTGGTCCTCTGCCCATGGGTTGGGGACTGCAGCCTTATCGAATATGTCTTTTGCAAATATTTTCTCTCAGTCTGTGGCTTGGCTTCTCATTCTCTTGAAAACAGTTCTTTTTAGCAACGCTTTTTCATGTACATTTTTTGTATAGTTGCCATTAGTGTACACATTTTATATTCTGCTTCTTCCAACTTAACACTATAGACATTTAAAAATGTTACTGCTGTCCTCATTACCGTAAGTTTAAATGACTACACTATATTCTACTGGATGATCCCCAAACTGATCAATGAAATCCATGCCAAAATCTGAGCTGGCTTTGTTGCAGAAATTAACAAGTTGATCCTAAAATTCATATGGAAATGTAAGGGACCCAAATAGCCAAAACAACCCTGAAAAGAACAAAGTGGTAGGACTCATGCTTCATGGTTTCAAAACTTAACTACACAAAGCTACAGTAATCAAGACAGTGTGGTACTAGCATAAGGACAGACACACAGAGCAATGAAATGAAATTGAGAGTCAAGAAATAAACTCTTACATAATATTGTTGTGAATATTTTTGTGCCTACCTTTTTATTATATCATATAATTAAGAGTATGGGTTCTTGAAATAGTCTGCTTGAGTGAGAATCAGCTTGACAACATGACCGTACGATCTTGAGCAAGTCACTTAACTTCTTTGTGCCTCAGTTTTCCCATCTAAAACATGAGGTTAACAGTATCAACACCTCTTGGGATTCTGAGGATTAAATTAAGTAATGCACATAACTGGCTTTGCATGGTGCTTGTCACATAATCAACTTTCAACTTTAGTAGTAGTAGAGGCTGTTGTAATTGTCATTCTAGTTTGTATTATTTTCTTAAGATGACTTCTAGAAGTGCTAGGATTGGGTCAAAAACCATGAATATTTATGCATCTGAATATATGTCACCAAATTACATCTCAAAATGGGTACATCAATTTTTGGTGCCAGTAATAAGGACATGAAAGAAAAAGGGTTCCTATGCTGTCATCGTTGTATTATAGTATATTTATTAATTTAATAGCCATCTCATTTTAAGTATTTATTCATTTTTGCTACTTTTACCCCTTAGCAGCTTGAAAGCCAATCATTTTCTAATTATCCTAATCAATCCTGCACATCCTGAATACCTACCGCATATGAAATGTGTGCAAGACCCCATTCTAGGAGCTACAAAGGGAACTAAAATAAGTTAGCCCAAGGATTATTTGTGAGGTAAGGGAAAGAAACATTTTAATTCAAGATAATTATGATTAGATATAAGAGAACAACAAAGCATTTATACGGGTCTAAAAAAAGGAAAAGATGGCAGTGTTTGAGCTGGTTCTTGAAGGGGGCATAATTTCAGCTGGGAGCGGTGTGGCAAGAGTAAAATCAAGGCTGGTAAGAGGACACATTTCAGACCATGTGGCTTGAGTACAAAGTGGCTGGGGTATGGAATGGGGAGAGCAAGAGCACGAAGAGGACCCTCTGAAACAGCCAGTGGCCATGTGAGGGGAGGGGAAGGTTCCTCACAGAGCAAACTGTGCCGAAAGACACGAAGACACGAATCATCGTGACCCACCCGGGGAACTGAATGTGATCCAATTTGGCTAAAGTGAAGGGTACATGTGGGAAAGGAGCAGATGATGCTAAACAAACAGGCAGAGGCCTGACTGTGAAGGACCTTGTGTGCCAGAATAAAGCACTTAGACTTTATTCCAAAGGAAGCAGGGAACCAAAGCATTTTTAAGAAAAGAAGTAACAATCAGACTAGCTCCCGAAAAATTACTCTGGCAATACTGCAGTGGTTTCTCACCTCACGAAGAATAAAATCTAAAGCCGTATGTTTAAAACTCCACAGATGCTGATCACTGGCTATCTCTGAGATGATTTCTTACCACTCTCCCCTCACTCAGTGGCCTTCTTGCTGTCCCCTCCAATATGCCTCTCCTCAGGGGCTTTGCACTTGCCGTCCCTTCTACATGGAACTCCTCCCCAAGGTAACTGCACAGCTTGCTCCCTCACTTCCTTTGGGTCTCTGTTCAAATACTTTCTTATCAGAGAGGCTTTTCTTGTTACCTGACATAAAAGAGCAAGAAACTACTGTAATCGGCCCCACTGTTTTTTCTTCCACTCGCCACCTGGCACACATATTTACAGTATTTGTCTATTGCCTGTCTTTCCTTGCTAGAATGTAAGCTCTATGACGGACCCTTTAAATAACCCTAAAATACTGGAATTGTTATTACTGCTATGTCCAGACAGTGAAACTAAGGGACAGAGAGGTTAAGTAACTTATCCATGGACATACTACAGTGAACAGTGGAGCCAGACAGAATCACTCCCGAGCCTGCACTCTAACCATTTCACATGCTGACTCTCCAGTAGTGTCACAGGTCCCTGACTGTGATTCTACATAAACTTCCTGGGAACAGGCTGACAAGCACTAAGACAGCAAAAACTGAATTCACACTATGTCCTAAAAAGATTTTTTTTTTTTTGAGACAGAGTCTCGCTCTGCTGCCCTGACTAGAGTGCCGTGGCATCAGCCTAGCTCACAGCAACCCCAAACTCCCGGGCTCAAGTGATCCCCCTGCCTCAGCCTCCCGGGTAGCTGGGACCACAAGCACGTACCACCATGCCCAGCTAATTTTTTCTATTTTTAGTTGTTTGGCTAATTTCTTTGTATTTTTAGTAGAGATGGCATCTTGCTCTTGCTCAGGCTGGTCTTGAACTCCTGAGCTCAAGCAATCCTCCAGCCTCAGCCTCCCAGAGTGCTAGGATTACAGGCGTGAGCCACCGCGCCCGGCCCTAAAAAGATTCTTATAATTTATTAGCCAAGTTTTTTAAAGCCAGGAAACATTTTTTAAATGATAATTAAAATGCACAAGGTATCTGGACTTTTACGCATCCAAAAATTAGTCATATTTTTGTTTTAGATCTACGATATTCAAACGAGATGAAGAGATTTTATGAAACTAGAAGGAATACAACATATGATACCAAAACTACTTTTCCAAGACCCTTTTTCAAGTTCATATTCAGTTTCAGGAATAAAACTTAATTACATCTTTAAAATAAACATCAACATTTTCTGAGGTACCATCCCAAAAGAACGAACATGGTGTCCACCAGGAAAACATCCAGTCAATACAGTATCACATGTGGAGTAAAAAAAATTAAAGCGAGGTCTCAGAAACAATTCTCTTGATTCTTCCTACTTCTCAGATCACTTTTTTCCATAACTTTCAATCCCATCTCCCACTATTGTGAGTATCCCCCCTTTTCAAATTGTCGTTCTCAATCGACAGCTTCTCCCCGTCAACCACGTCATCTCAGAACTCATCTACTCTTAATTTCAACTACTACCGCTATTAGGATAACTTCCAAATCTAGTGGTAATTTCTCCCTTTCCCCTTCTCCAGTCTTTGATCTATTTCTAATTACCTTGGCTATAGGTAACATCAGAATCCTTTGATTTCACTACATTTTTAAAGAAAAATTAACTTTTTCAAAATCAGCCCCTTCTCAATTTACTTTATAATCTGTATTTTCTGGCCATTCTCCCAGGTTTACAACTTTAATATAATTTTTATACATTTAATCAATAGGACCTACCAACTATTCACTGTGTTTCCTACTATCTTACTTTCCAA
This sequence comes from Indri indri, assembly GCA_004363605.1. Taxonomy (NCBI): domain Eukaryota; kingdom Metazoa; phylum Chordata; class Mammalia; order Primates; family Indriidae; genus Indri; species Indri indri. Next base: position 62,886 of record RJWJ010004634.1, read on the forward strand.
TTCCATAGCTAGAACCATATTCTAGGTTTTCTCCATTTCCTTCATGAACAGTTCTCCAGCTGACCTGCCCACCTTCAGCCTACTGACTCGCTTCCACTCATTCTATGCATACTGCCCGTGAAACCTCTCTCACACAGTACACTCACCACATTATTCCCCAATTTAAGGACTTCAAAAGTTCCCCAGCACAACAAATCTAAACTTCTTGAACCAGCACTCAGGGCCTTCTGCCCCTTTAGAATATCACTAGTAAATGTTTACCTTAAACATTCTAAGATAAAAGCCTAGAAAACCAACACGTTGATCTTCCACATCTGAACTGTGCAATGCACACTACAGGTCTGCAGAGGACACAGCACACCATCGTCCACTTAATTCCAACTGATCACATCAGACCATGGAAATACAGTCCCCAACTCGCAATGGTTCAACCTAAAATTTTTGACTTTATGATGGTGTGAAAGCTAGAAACCATACTTTGAGTACGCATACAACCATTCTGTTTTTTCACTTTCAGTATTCAATAAATTATATGAGATATTCAATACTTTATTATAAAATAGACTTTGTTTTAGATAATTTTGCCCAACTGTAATGTAACACTAATGTAAATGTTCTGAGCATGTTTAAGGCAGGCAAGGCTAAGCTATGTTGTTTGGTAGGTTAGGTGTATTGAAAGCTTTTTTTTTTTGAGACAGAGTCTTGCTCTGTCACCCGGGGTTAAGTGTCATGGCGTCAGCCTAGCTCACAGCAACCTCAAACTCCTGGGCTCAAGCAATCCTCCTGCTTCAGCCTCCTGAGTAGCTGGGAATACAGTCGCGTGCCACCATGCCCAGCTAATATTTTCTATTTTTTGTAGAGACAGGGTCTCACTCTTGCTCAGGCTGGTCTCCAACTCCTGACCTCAAGCTATTCTCCCACCTCTGCTTTCCAGAGTGCTAGGATTATAGGCATGAGCCGCCACGGCCAGCCTGAAAGCATTTTTGACTTAAGATATTTTCAGTTTACAATGGGTTTATCAGGATGTAACCCCATTGTAAGTTGAGGAGCATCTATATACCACTTAATCTATCCTCTTCTGAGTATCTCCCTTCTAATTCACAAAATTAATGTAATCAGAAAAATAACACTATACATCCTTATTAGAGTACACATTGGTACAATATTTTTAAGGGTGAATTTGCCAATATCTATAAAGAGTTGAAGTGCAAAAATCCTTTAGCCCAACAATATCACTTTTAGGAAATGATCTGGAAGGTATTTTTACAGAAGCAAGCAAAAATATATGCAGAAGGCCATAAAAAAGGATATTGTTGAAATAATAAAAGAAAAAAAAGGAAAATTTCCTTAAGAAACTGTTATACATCTCTACAGTGAAATATTATACAGCAATTAAAAATAAAGAAGCAGCTATACATGAATTGATACGGTAAGATATTTACGAACGGCACGAAGGGGAAAAAAACAATTTCTAGAACGAAATGTAATTATTCCATTTGTATAAAGACAATGCATACACATGTGTAAATGCAGAGAAACTATATAGAAAGAAATATATTAAGCCATTAATAGCTAATTCTGGACAATGGAATTGATGTATTTATATGGATTGATGTATGTACATGTGTGTGTGCATACAGTTTATTAAATTTTCAACAAGAACGAAAAGGCTGAGTACAGCAAAAGCTCTTAACCTTAGATGAATATAATTGATCTTGATTATCAACAGCACAGGAAATATGAGCTATTAAAAGTGCTTAATGAGGCCGGGCATGGTGGCTCACGCCTGTAATCCTAGCACTTTAGGAGGCCAAGGTGGGAGGATGGCTTGAGGTCAGTAGTTCAAGACCACCCTAGCTAATATCAAGTCCCTATCTCTATAAAAAACCCACAATAATTAGCCTGGTGTGGTGGTGCATGCCTGTAGTCCCAGCTACTTGGGAGGCTGAGACAGGAGGATCACTTAAGCCCAGGAGTTTGAGGTTGCAGTGAGCTGTGATGATATCACTGCACTCTAGCCCAGGCAACAGAGCAAGACCCTATCACAAAAAAAAAAAAGTGCTTGATGAGAAACTCATCCATTCATTTGACAACTATTTATAGAAAACTTACTATGTGTCAAGCATTATGCCTGATGACCTAGTTCCTGCTCCCAAAGAGCTTACAGAAAGGCCTTTTGGTCTCTATTTTTCCTATTGCTCCTATAAGTCTGTGTTGTCACTATGCCAATTATGCCTAGGGCTCCTATATAATAGATACAAGTTAATAGAATCATTATATCAAAAATTAATCCCTATTTCCTCCATAATTAATTTTTAAAGTTATGAGGAGCACAATTTATAGAAAGAACAATTCAACAAACACCCTTTCAAATAAACAAATAAAAAGTAACCTAGATGTTAAATAAAGTTTAAGGGAAATTAGCCAAGAACATTCAAAAAGGAAAAAAAATTATAGGAAATTTTTATTTTCTTCACTGACATACATCTTTACCAAATTTCTCTATAATGAACATGTAATACAAAAAGAAAGGAAAAGTTATTCTTGAAAAGAACCCTCTCTTGTAATAGTAGATCAGCTACTACATAAAGTCCAACTCCTTTTCCCACCATACCAGGCCCTTTATGGTCTGGCCGTATTGAAACTTCTTGTTATTGTCAGCACAGAGCCCATTCCCCTTTCTATCAGAAATGAAATTCTGGGAAACCACTGCTCCTCACCTGCTGGGCTGGGCACAGCCTCCAGCTTTTGTCAGTCAGTGCTTTCTGTCTCATTAGCCATAATAACAGTTCAGGGGAACACATGACCCTAACAGATCCAAACCAAAGTCAACCCTGAAAGAGACTAATTTTAATGAAGCTAGTAAAATGATTATAATTACTGACATAAAATTTCTAAAAAGAACTTTCTAATAAATAGAATTTTCACTTAATATGGCCTCTAAATGTTTTGTGTGACTATAACTTGAAATCATAACAACTAGCAGTGAAACAGTCATGTTAAACCTCTTTTGTTAAAATGTACAACAATGAAACAGCAACAAAAATACAATATGAGAAAATTTCCATTTCTAAGAAGCTATTAAAACTTCATGCTTGGCCAGGTGCGGTGGCTCACCCCTATAATCCTAGTATTCTGGGAGGCTGAGGTGCAGGAGGATTGCTTGAGCTCAAGAGTTTGAGACCAGCCTGAGCAAGAGTGGTGAGACCCCCATCTCTACTAAAAATAGAAAAATTAGCTGGGTGTTGTGGTCCACGCCTGTAATCCCAGCTACTTGGGTGGCTGAGGCAGGAGGATCACTTAAGCCAGGAGTTTGAGGTTGCAGTGAGCTATGATGATGCCACTGCACTCTTCCCGGGGTGACAGAGTGAGACCCTTTCTCAAAAAAAAAAAAAAAAGAAACTGAAATTGAAATTATTTCCCCCTTCATTAAAAAAATTTAAATCAATAAAAAACTTCATGCTTGTCCCAAAGAGTAAGAATGTTAAATCCATATCAATCACATCCTATTAAAATAGCTAAATATAAGCTGGACACGGTGGCTCATGTCTGTAATCCCAGTGCTTTGGGAGGCTGGGGAAGGAGGATCTCTTGAGGCCAGGAGTTCAAAACCATCCTGGACAGTATACCAAGACCCTGTTTCTAAAAAATATTTAAAAAATTAGCTGGGTGTGGTGGTGTGCACCTATAATCCCACCTACTTGAGAGGTTGAGGCAGGAGGATCACTTGAGCCCAGGGGCTCAAGGCTGCAGTAAGCTATGATCATCCCACTGCATTCCAACCTGGGGGAGGAAGTGAGACCCTGACTCAACCAACCAAACAAAAGAAAGAGCTAAGTACAGAAACAGTAAGAAAATATAGGTCTGCCAGACATATATACTAATCATATCTCCTCTGCCAGAAATTTTTTTATAACTTCAAATATAAAGACTCCTATAATTAGTATTTTATGAGGCACCTCATGATAATGCCACAATACCTAAGAAAACACTTGAGATCCACTTAATTTTCAAAAAATTTTTTATCAACTAATCATTTTCTCAACACTAAGAAAACTATAGAGTATATTAATAAATCACAGGAAAACAAAGTTCAATTCAACTTAAGAAAATAAAACGTAACCATCAGAACTTCCTAAGTATGCAATGGGCTAGCTCGTACAACAGGGACCTCCTCTTCCTTGGAACTAAACTAAAATTTTGTTAATTCTCTGAAAATAAGACATCCTTGAAGAATTCAACTGATGTGCCAGCTGTTTTATTTCTTGAAAGAATATAGCTGAACACATATAATGATCTGTTGCATTTTTTTCCTAGCATTGCACAATGTTCCTGGCCTACAATGCACATACTGTATCCATTATATTTAAGCAACAGACAACATTGTTCTAAGAATCCTTAATATTTATCTTTAATTAAATACGTACATATATTTTTCAGTCTTCAAACGATCATGGATTTCAGGAAAGAATCATATATATTTTTTCCACACAGTCTAAATACAATACATTTCCTGAACTTTTAGCTTTCAGTTTCCTGTTCGTCAATGGCTACAACTCTGGAGGCAATACATAAACACATCCTATCCATGGCATTTCCACTTTAACAACAGTGGATGTGAACTTAATATGACCAAATATAATTATAGTGCACATAATGGTACCTGATGGCTAAAACAGCAATGGCAGAAATCTTTTAATTTATAAAAATAGAAATATAAATGATGTTCCTTATATAAGAATTCACATAACAAACCTTATTAATAACTTAGGACTCAGAAAAAGTTTCTCTCTTCTGAAAAACTGATATGCTTTCTTTATCAGACAATAACCATAAAACCCATCCTGTTTCCTTTTTTTCCTCTTTCTTGCCAGGAAGCTCAGAGCTAAATTTAATGTTCCAACACAGAAACTATCTTGCCTCAGATTATTGGTATAAAAATTTCTTCCCACTCCCTCATTCTGCTCATTATTTCTCAAGTGATTTATACTCATTTTCTGACTTTGTTTTTAATGTTCCTGTCCTTTTTTGTTTTAATTACAAACTATCAAATCATTTTCAATAGATTAATATTATATAAAGTAAAAGAAACTTAATGACTTAAATTTATATGTTCATGTCACTGTATAACTTGTTTATATAAAATATGGGTTCTAAAATGTATTTTCCTCTTTTAAAGTTATTTCACATAATTCATGATTCACTTTTAGAAAAGGCAATGACAATTTTTTAAAATAAAAGAATGATAAAGTGACACAAGAATCAAAACTTAAATTACTAAATTAAAGGCACTCGGTTAGGAAGATTAGAAATTTTTAAATGTTTTAAATTTACTAATAAAATTGGTCGAGCAAAGCTAGATAATTGTCATAAAAATTAACTCACAGAAAGTATATTAAATTCTCATATACTGATTATCAGCATCCTTAACTGCAAAATAGATAATAGTTATAAAAATGTTAAAATAGTCTAAAAATCTAAGAAAAAAGGGAAAAACTCAGCCATACTTGTTTAGAAATTACAAACACACACATACACATGAAAACATTTAGTATTATGGTAGTACCAAAATGTCTGTTAAATGGAGATAAAAGTGAAGTATTAATTAACTGAACAAAAATAGTATGGAGATGAAAAGAAACTACAATCCAAGCTGACAAATCTAGCCCACAAAAATATACAAATATTTTTATATACAAATACATATAAACAAAAACATCATGAATTAAACAAAAAATCTAGACTATAATCATATTAAAAATGGAAAAGAGAAATGAATATATTTTATAACAGAGACAATAGCCTATAAGAATGCATAACATAATATTAAAGCTCCTCACAAGCTTCAGGAGACACAAATAAAAACTAGAATATGATAATAAATGACAGGAACAAGGTCATCAAATAATACATATAAAATGAAAGTGACAAAAATCAATGTCCGTTTCTCTTTCTCAAGGTATGAGAATTGTGGGGTTAATACCTAAATAAGTTAAATTATAAAAAGCTTAATATTCTAATAATGAAGTTGACAAAATTTATTACTACATAAATTCAGAAGGAAAGGATAGTAACCAACCAAAATATCCAGTTTAACATTTTTTCTTAAACAATAAAATAACTTAACATAAGAAAACATATTAAAAATAGAAACAGAAGTTCCAAAATATCACATCAAGGGGCTAAGAGAAATCTATACACACACACACAAATTCAGCCCTCAAAAAAAAAAAAAACCCCAAATCTAATTTTGAAGCATTTCTCTTCCCTCTTAATAGCATAATTAGATGGTAAAATATGTTATAAAGGGTAATCACCCAAATACAAAACAAGTGACAGATCAGAAGAGGGGGAAAAAAAGTCCCCTTCTCCCTTCAGAAAAATGAAGACAGGAAAAAGAAACCAAGCCATGAGAAATATAAATAAGTGATCTGATACAAGGCATTGAGGATATGGAAAAATTTTTTTGTATAGACATTAGTGGATTATACAACCTCACAGTGCTTAAAAATGATTTAAAAAACTAGTGTTTCAGTAAAAATGAATCTAATCCAAAAGACTGTTTTAGAAGGAATGTGGCAGAATTTGCAGAGGTCTGGGGGATCTTCATGGTACCCAGGCCACTCTTTCCTTCTTTAATCATGGGAAAGCCTAGCACTCTGGGAGGCCGAGGCGGGAGGACTGCTTGAGCTCAGGAGTTCGAGACCAGCTGAGCAAGAGCGAGACCCCATCTCTACTAAAAACAGAAAGAAATTAGCCAAACAACTGAAAACAGAAAAAATTAGCCAGGCATGGTGGCGGGTGCCTGTAGTCCCAGCTACCTGGGAGGCTGAGGCAGGAGGTTTGCTTGAGCCCAGGAGTTTGAGGTTGCTGTGAGCTAGGCTGACGCCGCGGCACTCTAGCCCAGGCAAGAGAGTGAGACTCTGTCTCAAAAAAAAAAAAACAAAACAAAACATGGGAAAGAATACAGAACATGAAAAGATTACCGGCTGCAAAATAATTGCATGATGAAATTATGCTTGTAAGTGACTAAAAAGTACTTCTTCATTATGCAAATTTTCAAAATGCAGAGAGGACATCTTGCCACATAAAAACAATACATTTCAAGGAAATAAAAGGAAGGGATATGACAGTGAATTGGTAATTGGTAACTAACATTTATACATGAGAAAAATTACCTCTCTGTAAAAAGGGAAAGGAATATTTATTGAACTAGTGTGGCCAGACACTAAGCTTAGGACTTTATATATATTCTATCACATTGTATCTAGATAGGAAAGTGAAGAAAATGCTTAAAGAAAGTTCTCACCTTATGTGTGGCATATGTTAAAATGTAAGAGACTGAAGACAGTTGGTACAAGCTCACAGACTACTACTGCAACAGCAGAAGTGCAGGGCCAGGGGCAGGGAGGTAAAGCCACAACGGTTCCCGACTTTTCATGCTAACAGGACTGTCCCATCAGTAGCTCTGCACAAGAAGCTGTGTTCCATCATGACAGAAACAAAAAGTCCACATTTTGGAGAATACTATTTATGTTTATAACACTATTCTATTTACAATTTATAACTCTAAAAATGAAAGAAAGAAACCTTTTTCTTCTCAAAGCAGATTTTGTAGTATTGGTTTTTTTGTTTTTTTTTTGAGACAGAGTCTCACTCTCTTGCCTGGGGCGAGTGCCGTGGCGTCAGCCTAGCTCACAGCAACCTCAAACTCCTGGGCTCAAGCGATCCTACTGTCTCAGCCTCCCGAGTAGCTGGGACTACAGGCATGCACCACCATGCCGGGCTAATTTTTTTCTATATATATTTTTAGCTGTCCAATTAATTTCTTTCTATTTTTGGTAGAGACGGGGTCTCGCTCTTGCTCAGGCTGGTCTCAAACTCCTGAGATCAAACGATCCGCCCGCCTCGGCCTCCCAGAGTGCTAGGATTACAGGCGTGAGCCACCGCGCCCGGCCTGTAGTATTGGTTTTAAGCATTATTTTAAGAATAGTGATGTTCATCCATGAAATGTAATCACGGGCTTCTCATTAATAAGGATGAATTATTATCATATTATTCCTGGTCGTAAAATTTTTCATATTGGTGTTAAACAGCAATAGCAGAAAAATTATTGATAATACTATAATAATTCTTACCCAGAAGGCTGAGAATCACCCTACGATGGCAGTAAAAAACAGCCCTATTTTAGCCCTGAAAGGTGCAGGCCTGCTCATTAATTAGCCGTGGATCTTGTGCATGCGACCTTACTTCCTCTGCACCTCAATTTCTTCATCTGTAAAACAAGATGGCAGGACTAAGGGATATTCCCCTTACTTCTTCCAATTCTCCCTCTCCCTGGTCCTTTCCACCTTATGGCTTTGTGATTTAGGATCTAGACTGGAGTTTTGAGGCTACAGAGAAAAACAGTAGCGGAAACCCACTAAATTTTGAAGAAAAGGAATAAGAATTATGTAAACAACTAGAATACAGAGAAAAAGAGAAAGTTAGCCAAACATGCTTACAAAAAGAAAAGAAATAGACGAACTACAGAGGTACAATGGTTCATGAGAGAACATCATGAGCTTCACTGTCAAAATTAGTCTGAATAGAAGTTTCGGTTATTTTGAAATCAAGAAAGATAGGGAGAAATGCTAGAGATGCAGACTTAGAAATATGATCTTTAACATGCAAGAGCCCTTGATGAACAACCCAAGAAATCTCAAGTTCCCTCGGTATATGTGGAAGAGATGTCATACTCCCTGGCTTAACTCTGCGCCAACATAATCACCCACTGTTTTCCCACAGGTTATCCCTCTAGCCAATTTGCTTTACCATTTCAAACAAACCTAGAATATCTCCCCTTCATTACCACTCCATGTTCTCTCTGAAATGCATTCTCCCTTCTCTCAACTTATTCGTAATAATTTATCAAGCTCTAGCACTGTTTAAGGAACCACTCCAAGTGCTTCACATGTATTAACTCATTTAACTCTCAACAATCCTAGGAGAGAAGTTAAGTAGCAGAGCTGGGATTTAAACACAGGCAGTCTGACTCCAATGAGCCCATCCACTTGCCAACTAGCCCTTCAAAGCTCAGGTCAAGACTGTCACCTTCCTAAAGTTCTCATCTTAGCAATTATTCCTGCCTCTTGAGCCCTTAAGTAAACCACTCATTTGCCACTTACCATGGTTTCTAGGTTGTTATTTATCTTTTGTGCATATGCTTTATCTTTTCTGAGAACCAGGATCATATCCTATTTATTTTATAACATTACTTAAAACCTAACAGAACTTAATAAATATCTGGAGCACTGCAGTGCTCATTAATGAAACTGTAATAGTATTTAGGATTTATTGAAGACATATATCAGGCGCTGACCTAAGTGCTCTACATGTATTGTCCCATTTAATCCTCGCAACAACCTTGAGGTAGGTATTAATCTTGTCCCTCACCCCATATTATAGATGAGGAAACTGAGGCTTACAGAAACTAAATATCTCCTCCAATATTATAAGGTGGTAGTGATAAGATTAAGTCTTACTTAAGAGTTTACTACACCATACGCTTAATCCCCAGCCTACCACAAAACATCCTGAAGGAAGAATCGGTCCTAACAATTCAATTCAATTTGCGTGTATTCAGTAGCAGTACTTTAGCATTACTGAACGCTGAAGATTCAGAATTAGAGGTAAAGCTGCTGCCTTAAAGAAACTCACAGTCCATTAAGACCTCAGGACCAAACATATCACTGGCAGAGTCGTCATCATTACCACAACTTAAGACCTTAACTTATACTTTAGGGGTAAAATCAAAATAATCCTTGGAAATTCTCTTCCACACCATTCCTTCTCCCTGCAGGCTTGCCCACTCCCTTGTACCCTAGGACTCATCTCTCTAGTTGCTGTATTATAGAGTACATGGGTCCCATTAATCCTAATAACTACTGGGATATCTGAATTTAAATCAGTGATAGCTTGGACTCAAGGGTCCATTTGATGAATTCCAGGCCCATAATGAAATATGGGTAATGAAGGACAGCTGGAAAAAGCAGCATCAAGAAGTAGCAGAGAAATGAGATCAGAAAGTCATACTGGAAAACAAAGATAAAAAGAAAAAGCAAGAAAATGGATACAAATAGAAGGTGAAAATAACGGTCCAGAAAAAATTCAGTGGAGAGATACAGATAAATAAATCCAACCCATTTTATAAACGCTGTCTCCTTTAATCATTTCTTTTCCTAACCTCTAATGGAAACAGAAAAATATGTACATGCAATGGCCACTGAAAAATGATTAACTAGGAACAGCAAAAAAATTAGAGTTTTTTCCTGAGAAACCACTCATCTTAGAATTTCAGAGCTGCAAAGGGACCTTAAGACACTATCTAATCCAACCCACTCATTTTATAATTAGAGTAAAACATGCCCAATATTAAACAGCTTAGTAGCAACCCTTGTGAATCTCATTTCAGTGTCTATTCCTACCTCAACAGGCTTCCTAGAGACGGTATATTTTTCTCCTCTTTTTTCCACCCTTAATATCATTAAACTGATCTCTGCATAAGCATTTCAGAATCCCCGTATTGTTTGTAGTTCCCTTAGAAGAAGAAAATCAGATATTCTGAGTTACCTATGGCAATACAGGATTCCATTCTCTTATCCCCAAAGTCAGTAATCTTAAATTGGGTCTTGGTTCCTACCAGGAGCAAATTCTAACATTTCCCAGAAAAGCAGAAAAAAGATCTCTATAAGCTGAACAAAAACAATCCAAGTTGGTAAACAACCCCCCATCTGGAAAGGAATCAGGCCTGAGACCCTGGGAGGCTAGAGAACCACTAGTGGGAAGTACAATGGATATCACTTATTTTCTCCTTTCTATTTTACATCCTCCCAACTAACCTCAGGCTCTTATCTTTCTGACAAACTTCAATTCCGGAAGCCTGTAAAGAGAAGGCAAAGTAATGAAATAGAGTACCATGTCACTTTCACCAAAGGTGGATTTTTAAATGGGAATTATCTTGGTCAGGAAGTATGGGACGAGGAATAGGAGAAGAGACTTCAAGTGAACCCACAGACCTGTACTTTTGGCCATAAAAGCTCTAGAAAGTCCTGCAAATGTGTTGTATACACACACTTCAGCATTTCCCCTACTACAAAGCACTCGCAGACATTCTGGGCTGGCAGGAAGTCATCCTGGGCCACATCTGTAGTCTAAGAAATTCTGCTGCTCAAACCCCTCGAAAAACTGTGGGCCCTGCCAGCCACCATTCACCAGGTTACTTGAGCTGAGTGATTTGGCAACCATCCATATCACCTTGGTTTAAATATAATTATTACCTAGGCCTTAAAAATTATGCCTCTGCCTATAAGGCTGACTGAAGCCTTCTCTAGAAGGGAAGAAATGTCCTATTTTGCTTCAGGAACATTTTTTTTTTTTTTTT
>RJWJ010004635.1:0-73971 GCA_004363605.1 Indri indri
AAAAAAAAAAAAAAAAAAAAAGTAGTACTCAGTAGCCAACTCTGTGTGTGTATGTGTGTGTGTGTGTGTTTTAAGAAAGACTGGCTGGATGGGGGGATAGTGAAAGATTAGAAATAACATGAGAGGCTGAGGAAGGGACATTGCTGAGAATAAAAAGAACTTCTGCCTTTACGAAAAACATACCTTTACTTTTGTCCCTACCTGACTGACTCTGAAAGAACAATCACACGTGAGTCCCATTTGTGAAAATAATATTTTTGTGTTTATATCTGCTGAAATGACTGATACCAAAATACATTGAGGGAATAAAATTTTGAAAGTTTTGTTGACTGAGTTAAAAACATTTAAAGTTTTAAGTTAGATGCAAAGTGTTACTTAACAAAAACGAGGTTTTTTTTTGAAAAAAATCTTTGTGGTATGGTTTCAATTTTATTAAAAATTTGTATATTGCAGACCCATATCTTCCCTCAGTGACACAGAATTTAGTATATTTGTTAAAAAAAAAACAACTAAAGTTTTAAGTCTAATTGTTTTGGTGTCACAATTAGATTTTTTTAATTTGAAAATTTGAATATTAAAAATCAAAAGTAGGAGTTCCCAAAGTATGTTGAGAATGAGCAAAAGCACATTTGATTTTTCAGAGAGCCAAGTTCATGTTAGCTTTCAGATCATGCTTCCCAGAGATTTAATTTTAACTGGTGTGATAATAACAAAGTAATAATTACACCATGTGCCAAGGATTCTATTAGACACTTTACTACAGGTAATTAAATTTTAACCTTCACAATACCCTGAAAAGCATATAATGGGTAAACTGAGGGATAAACAGGTTAAGAACCAGCTCCAGGTCACATAGGTTATAGGAAGTCAAGCAGGAGTTCTCAACCAGATCTGTCTTGCTACCTTTACAACCTTGCTACTAAGCCTGGCCCACAGACCAGAAGCAATTGGTGAGACCTGGAAATATAAAGAAATGCAAAATCTTGGCCACTGAGACTACGGAGTCAAACCTGCATTTTAACAAGATCCCCCAGGTGACTTGTATGCATATTACAGTTTGAGAAGCACTGGTTTACGATATACTATCCTCCATATTGAAAGTTACATTGAGGTTTTGAAATCCTAAGGATTATTCCTGGGTGGTTTTAGTCTATGTGAATTAACTATTAACATTTTCCACAAGAGGAAGAGGGTCAGTGTCTCTACCACTTCAGACTGCTATTCAGCTGCTTCTTGGCTTTGGGTCCTGTTTAATCCAGAGGAACAATTGACTAATTCTGCTTGTGGACATTTGGTCAAAGTCTCAGATTGCCAAGTATAGCTTGTTTTCAACTTTTACTCATGGCTTGAATGTAGCAGATTTATAATCTATGGTGTCATTCTGGATAGGCATTTCCCAAATTAAAGAGAACAATGCTAAATATAGCATTTTCTAAGGAAACTGAAAATCCTCTGGAATATTTGACGTTTTATGTGATTAGCAAGGAAACAGATTTGTATAAACTGGCTTCCTTACTAATTTCATTTTGTGATATTCTGGTTTTTCTTCAGATTCTATAAATCTTTTGCCTTTACTAATTTCATTTTGTGAACGTAATTATTCTGTCACAGGGGCAGTGATAGGTAAGAAAAGAAGTAAGGCTAACTTAGATTGTAGAACAGCACTATCCAGTAGAAATACAATGCAAGACACATAATTTTAAATTTTCTAGTAGCCACATTAAAAAAGTAAAAAGAAACAGTTTAAATTAAACTGAATAATTTATCTAACCCAGTATATCCAACATATCATTTCAACATGTAATTAATATAAAAATTATCAGAAGATATTTCATATTTTTTGTACTAAGTCGTGAAAAATCCAGTATGTATTTTACATTTCATGTCTTAATTTGACTGTTAAATTTTCAACGGTTAAAAAGTGAAATAGTAGTCCAACCAAAACAATAAAATTGTGTTTAATGGGACAATACTTTATATTTAGTTTTAAAATTTAAATGAATTGAAATTAAATAAATTAAGAATTCAGTTCTTCACTCCCATCAGCTACATTTCAGTATCACATGGTGTTTTCTTGTGTTTATGATGTAACTGATTTCAGACCTATAAAATTGATAACCATCCTATATGGTCAGTAAATGAATGCCACAGGATGTTGCAGTCTAATAATGTAAGTATTATTGTACAGAGAATAAAGGAGGAATAAAGAAAAGCTATTTGGGTCATAAAGACTTACTGATCCGACCCCCTACCCCCTGGTGGAATTAATTTAGCCGTCTTCCATTAGTGGTTCACAGTCTGTTTCTTAGCCCTTTAACCGCACAAAATTGTAGAGTTAGAGCCAGGAGTTAGAATACCTTCCAGTATTTTTCCTGTGGCCTTAGATGTTTGTTTTGTAGCCTGCATACTTTTCAGGAAAGTGAAGTAATCTGATAAATAAGTGTGGCAGATAGGATAGTATGAGTGGGGCTAGTTTGGCCCAACAGTTGTAAAATCTTTTGTATACCTGTGTCACCAGGTACATGCTAAAAATACCAATGTCCGGGCCTCACTTTTCTAGATTCTGATTCATAAAGTTTAGAGTGAACCCCGGACAGTTCCATAATAAGTAAGCTGCTTTAAGTGTTTCTGAAGTTCAAGAACGTTTGGGAACATCAGACCCAGCAACTGACTCTGAAAGGCTGCGAATTGGAATTTAGCACGTCATGCTGCTGTTGCCACGCGTTCGATTTTCTCCAGCTGAGGCTTCCCAGGCTGTTGCTTTTTTTTCTTTTAACTTCTGCAAATGGATTTCGCAGGCTGTTAAACCCCATCCCCGAAGATTTGCCCTGACAGCGTCCCGAGTGCTGTTAGACCTGAGCTTGCAGAGGTAGACCGTGGCCATGTGACTGCCAAACCAGTTGCCAGCGGCGCGGCCATTTTTGAGGCGGGCACCCAACCTCATGCCTCGTAAGCCCGGAGGGGGACCAGGGGGCGCGCTGTTACCGGGACTCAAGATGGCCACCGCGCCTGCTAGCCAGCCCGCTAGCCCGCGAGCCCGCGAGCCTGCACGAGACGCGCGGGCTGCTTATCTCGGCCCGTGGCGCCCGAGGGTGATCTCCAGCCGTCCGCCGGGGGCGGAGCGCCCGCCCTCCCTCCGGCCGCGGCCAATCAGCGCGCAGAGCCGGCTCGCCCGGGGCCGCCCGCGCGCGGGGTGTGTGAGGACGCGCTCCCAGTTGCCGAGTGCCTGAGCAGAGGAGCAGTTGCTGTGGTACCTGCAGCTGCCCAAGCCGACGCAGAGCATCGGACGCGGGCGCTGTGGCTTGGGGCAGGAAGGTGAAGCTATGACGTCCGTCAGGTAATGAGAGGGCGGCGGCTTACTCTGCTCCCCGGCTGGGCGTTAGCCTTCCGACCGCCTGAGAGCTGTCGCCCTTTCTGGGTGGTCTGGAGCCACCCTTTGCCACCAGTCCCCCTCGTGTTGGAGGTTGTCTCCGCACTTTTCGTTTGGGAATTTCTGCTTTCCTCAGAAGTTTTTGGCTCTGTGGCACATGGCCCTATGAGTTGCTGCTTCGTTGAGGTGACCCTCGCCCAGATTCCAAGGTTTGAAGCTTTCTTGTGTGTGTAGTGGATTTCTCATGAAAAATGTAGCTACACCCCGGCCCCCGGCGGTGACCCACGGCCCGAGGGAACGTGACGTGCACAGTGTGTGTCCATGCCTGCGTGTCATGCCTTCTGACAGAACTTCATTGTTGGCCGCAAGCAGACCTGCGAGGTTGGCCCTTCTCTGGTGCAGGTGTATTGCCTCCAAGTTGTGAAATCATGCGTCCCTAAAATGTTTGCTTATGGCAAGAATTAGTACCCTGGTTCTCCAAGGTACCATCTTGTTTACCTCCATTTATCTGAGAATCACAAGTGAAATGAGTTGTGAAATAGTAGGCATGTAAGGAAAGCAATAAAGCTGGAGACTTTCTCCCTATTGCTCTTTCCAGAGTTTTAAAGGTTTTTTTTTTTTTTTTGGTTAATGGCGACAGGATAATGGGCTTGTCCACTTCCTGCCAGTAGCTTCAACTGAATGTTTAACTTATGCTAATTGAACTATTTATAAAAAGAGATAAATTGCCCTATTTGCCTAGTGTTCTGACTTGCCTCTTTTAAAGCAGACCTTGGCCTTTAAATTGTCCCAGAGAAAGGGAGGCCCTAGCACAAAAGTGAAGAGAAATAAAATAAGTTAATTTTTGGTCTGTGAGCTTTCCAGGGCCCTAAATCCTGGTGATTTAAGGCTTCTCAATGGTAATTTTGACTACCACCGTATTTAAGAGATAGCTTTAGAACCTAACCCTCAGGTAAGATAAGGTAAGATATAACTGTGCTGAACATGGACACAGTCCCTCTCTTAAATTGCGTAATTCTGTATTAACATAGACAAAGAGTTCTCATCTCATTATGCAGAAGAAGAAATGCAGGTGCTGAAACATGAAGACCCACATGGAAAGGTTTCACAGTAAATTATATTGGGGCATATACATCGAGCTTTTAAAGCTAACAGTATTTTAGGACAAATTAGGATTATGCTGTTATACCGAGAGTTACTTCCTCTTCTCCCCACTCCCACTTCCATTCCCATCACTACAGAATGCTGTCGGTCCAATACATTCTATGTTAAGAATCATTCTTATTTGGAATTCAGTTTTAATTGACCATGATCTTCCTGGCTATTCTTCATTGGGGAAGCAGCCAAATCTAACGCTGCTGCTGTTTAGCAAGTGACAGCAGGGTGTGTCTTTTAATGTAGGAGATGAATGGTTGTTTTTAAAAGACCGATGTGAAGGTTGACATCAGCCTTATTTGACATATTTAATATCTTGAAAGAACAGTTAAGTGATAGTAAAATTTACTTATGCTTGTTTCTTCAGATGTTAGTCTACATTTTACATGGTCTTGAACTATAGCGACATGGCTCGAAAAAGCTCTTTTAGATGTAATCTGAATTTTATACCCAAGGAAACTAAGACAAAGAAAAGTTGAGTTCCTTGTGCAAAATCAGTCAGTGGCAAAGTTAGGAATTGAATCCAGATCTCCAGATCTATTGCTCTGCATGATGCCTTTATAGAAACACTATACTAAAATTTCCTGAAAAAGCTGCTGCTTTTTTGTAAAATTGTAGAGCATTATGAGAGACAACTGTCATAACTCTTTTGCTTTCTTTTGGTCCTGCAAAGAACTTGATAAGTTAGGTTCAAAGTAGGCAGAGAGACCACCGAAGGTGAGGTGACTCTAGACTGTATGTGGCGACAGTTTTGAATGAGTTGGTAATCCTGCACATACCAGCCAGTTCCTAGTGAGTACTGCATTTAATGTAGTTATGTCATATCTTTAGTTTTCACGTCATCATGTTAGGTATGTTTCCATTTTGTGCTCAGTCTAACTGTAGCCCAAAAGATAGGTATTATGGACCCCCTTTACTGGATACAAGGTATCCAAATCTGAGTGCATGTCCAATGTTCTTGTTTTTATACAACACTTAAAATAATTGATGCTATGTTTATTAATATGTGACTCTTTACAATGACTAAGAAAGAATATAGGATTGGAGATCAATGACGACCTGTGGTCAGCATACCTGGGTTCTATTTGAGGCCTTTTTATGAGTTACTGATCTTCTATTTCTCTTTTCTGCTCTGGACATTTGTTTAATAATTCAGTAGTGGTGATACTAATATGTTTCCTATAGCATTGTTGGATAAGTGTAAAAGTGCTTTTATTAATAAATTAGCATTTTATAAATGCAATATCCTCTTATTAGAAGCTCTCTGAGCCCTCTAGAGAATGGTGTCATCTGAAAAGAAATGTTTAAATCTTAAAATTTTAGGCAGGAAACAAACTTACCTATCTAATTCTCTCATTTTACGTTGAAGAAACTGAAGCCCAGAGGCACTATGACTTGTTCAAGTTCACATAAATAGTTGCATATCTTGAACTGGAACCCAGATCTCTAGATTCCTCATTCAATGCCCTTTCTAGTGTAGCATTCTACTATTAAGAATTCCTAAATAGTGATTTTAAACAAAAGCTGGTTTTTTAAAAAATTTAAGATCTTCGAATTTTACTGAAGATAGTCGGACTTTTATCATTTGTATTCTACTCTACTATTAATACATCATTACTGATGAAGAGTCTAAATTTACGGCCTCCTAAACCAATTATCCTTGGAGAACAACTTTGATCTTTTGTTATGTATGTCAGATTCCAGCTGGTCTTCATTTGGTAAATGATAGAACATATTAGATAAACTGATGCTTTCGTCATTTTTAATTGGCCCAATAAGAAAGTTGAAGCCTGAGTTTAATTCAGGAGACACAGGAAAATGTAGAATATCAGGACTGAAAGAGGATCTTAGAGGACATTTTACTTTTTTTCTTTTTCTATACTGGCCCTTGTGTCCAAAGTGAAGTATGTCCTACTTAGACTAAAGTGGTAGAGACTAAGATAGAATTTAGATCTTCTGACTCCTACTGTAGGCATTTTTCACTGAACAACACTATTTCAAAATTCCACTCTGAATATTGCCTTGTTTTCCTAACAATCAATGTCGAATCTGGTTTTGGGCATTGCTTACAGCTTGTGTTTGTGCCAGGGAGACTGGGGAAAGGAGCTGGGGAGACAGGGAGAGTGTTTGCTATAGAGCTAAGGAGCCCTCTTCTTTGGCCTTCCCAGACAGGTCAAATTTGGTTTAAGACTATACTGGGACTCTGGACATGACTGTGCCCTGCATGATGATTCTGAAACCACTTCTATGGGTTAGGCCTACGTTGGAAAATTTATGTGGGCTGTGGGTAGGGTCTGGAGTATTTTTTTCCTAACACTCTAGACTTTGAGGTATGCCGGATAGAATCTGCCAAGCCACTCAGAACATTCATATGGAGACTAACGTCTGGCTAAGATTGAAACTGTCTTTGTTGAGTTGTTTCCTTTAGAACCTTTAAAAAGAGTTTTGAAACTCATTTTGACCTGTGTTTTAAGTAAGAATTGTAAATTCAGATTGCTGCACAAATTTTTTTATCCTATGGCATTTCTTAGGCAAATGAGCTTTTAAAGTAAAATGAAATTGGATCATTTATGAAATGTTTTGAAGAAACTAAAACGGGAATCTTTCTCTTATGTACAATGTTGTCAGCTGTTAATGCTCATATTTATAAATAGGTCATCTTTGTTTGAGAAAAGCATACAAGGTTTTCTAAGTCCAAATCTTTCCAGCCACAGTATTGCTACATTAAGCAGAACTGTCAAAGATAAACCTGAAACAAAATGATTGTCTAGACTGTTTGAATGTTAACCCTTTCCTGCAATATTGGTTAACAGTCATGTCTCTTTACCTTTTCATGCCTCCTTGGCTTTAAATTATTTAAAAAATACTGTAATAAAACACAAGTGTGGATTTTAATGTTTTTAAATAGCAAAGCTAGCTTATGAATAGGATGACCGTATGTCCCAGTTTGTCCTGGACAATCCTGGATCATGCCTGTTACTCTGACATAATGATTAATAACATCTCGTTTACTCTCAAAAGTGTCCCATTTGGATAATAAATTATATGGTCATCTGCTTATACATTATAATCATTTTGTTGTAGTAGGTTTTGGTTGTCGCAATGTTTTTTGAAATAGGACCATAAGATAATGAAATATTCGTCTGTTTTGGATAGATTTGTATATTTTTAATTGGACATTTTTATTAAGAAAAAGTTCTGAGTGTTTAAATGTAGTATATTGAGCAAGAAAGCTCATGATCTAAAGTTAGGAATCATTTATTTGTTGTCTGACCCTTGGCAGGTTATGTAACCTTGCTGAACCTCTTGTTTTCTCATCTGTTAAACAGAGATAATGGCAATACACTACATAGTTATTTTGAGGATTTTAAAGAGATAACATATAAAAAATGCTTTATAAAATAAAGCTGGAAATTGCTGTGTGTTAGTCATTATGTCACACATGTGTTCCTGAAAATTGAATTTAAAATGAATAATTTTATTTAGATTAGGGGAACTTGCCATTTAACAGAGCATTGACAACTTTCTAGAAGTGTTTTGCTGTAAAGGGGAGCAGGGAAATAATGGTAGTTGGAAATACATGCTGGGTTGGTTTTTGGGGGGAGGGGTTGACATTTTTAACATTTGTATGCTGAAAAAAATGATCCATTAGCAAAAAAATAGATGATGGTTGACAGAGGGAAGAGATCAATATTCTTGAATGTGCAAGAAGCGATAGGATCTAGAGTGGAAGGATTGGCCTTATGTAGCCAAGGGACACACACATTTTGAGGTTTTCAGTGTGGTTACTTTGTACATCATCCATTAAATACAATATATACTGCGGTTGTTGAGTTTGTGTTCTATAAATTACCAATAGGTCAAATAGTTTATTTGTTACTTATATTGAGATATAATTCACCTGCTATAAAGTCCACTGTTTTAAACGGTATAGCTCAGTAGTTTTTGGTATGTTCACAAAATTGTACAACCATCACCACTGTCTATCCAGAACTTCTTTTTTCATCACCCCAAAACGAAACCTTATACCCGTTAGCAGGTACTCTCCATCTCTCCCCAATTCCCAACCCCTGGCAACTACTACTCTACTTTGCCTCTATGAATTTGCCTATTCTGGACATTTCATAAGTGGAATCATATTCTTGGCCCATTGTGGCTGACTTTTTTCACTGAGTATTATGTTTTCAAAGTTCATCCATGTTATAGCACGTATTGGTATTTCATTATTTCTGTGGCTGAATAATGTTTCATTGTATAGCTGTACCACATTTTGTTTATCTGTTTATCAATTGATATTTGGATTATTTTCACTTTTGGCTATTATGAATAATGGTGTTATAAACATTTTTGTACAAGTTTTTGTGTTGTCATATGTTTTCATTTCTCCTAGGAATGGAATTGCTGGGTCATGTTGTAATTTTATGTTTAGTTTTTTGAGGAAATGCCGAACTGTTTTCCAATGTGGCTGAATCATTTTACATTCCCAACAGCAGTGTATGAAGATTCCAATTTCTCCATATTCCTGTCAATACTTGTTTCCCAGTCTTTGCTGAGAGGCTCTGTGCGCTTGTTGGGGCACACCTTCAACTCTCAACCAGGCTTACAGCTCTGCCATAGCCTTCACTTCCTGCTTGTGCAAAGCTTCACGCTCAGTCAGAGGTAATTGCTTAGGGCCTTCTCAGGTTTTTCCAAGTGTGCTCACAACTTTGGGCACATGCGTATGGCCTTCTAGAGTCTCGGGAATTTCAGAAATTTTCAAAACCCTCCATGGACATCTCATTCTCCTACTTTTCCTTTTGTGTTTTTTGGTTAGCTTGTTTTTGCCCCAGCCGCATTAGATAGCTGGAATGTTAACCAATTGCAGCTGATTGTCTTTGACAAATAAATACCCTTGGGGAAAAGGCTGCCAGTGCTGGGCAAGCTCTGAATGAGGTCAAATAACAGGAAGCCATGGGAGTGGGGTTTTCAGGGAGCTGCCAGTCAGCCCAAATAATAGCAGTTCTCTGAAACTGGGTCTTTGAAAGAGCTCCAACCCGGTTCTGACCCCTCCAGTGGCTGCAAGCCTCCTGGATTACACTGTATTTGAGGGCTGTTGCTTTTCAAGGCTACCATGGAGCTGGGGAGAGGGGAATGTGAATAGGGCAAGGTAAAATGCCACAGTGTTTGCTGTTCTTACTGAGATTCAGCCATCTTCTTTGAATAAATCCTACTCTAATTGTTGCATGTCTTTGTTTAATATTCAGAGTTCTGAAAAAGTTGATTTTGACATTTTTTGCCAGTGTTCTTGTTGCTTTTATGGAAGAGAGGATTTGTTTTTATATCCTTCCCCCTCCCCCTTTTCTTTTGAAATAGTTTACGACTCACAAGAAGTTGCAAAAATAGTACAGACTTGCTGTGTACTATTCACTAAACTTCCCCTAGTGATATATCTTACAAAACCATAGTATCTTACCAAAACTAGGAAATTGATGTTGGTACAATACCATTAAGTTGACTATAGACCTTACTAGAATTTCACCAGTTTTTTTTAATATACTCTTTTTATTGAGGAAGAGGTGGTGTATAGTTCTATAAAATTTTATCGTGTAGAGATTTGTGTGACTGTTGCCACAATCAGGGTACCAAACTATTTTGTAACCACAAAGAAACTCCTTCTTGTTATCTGTTTATAATCTTGCCCTTCCCTGAACCTTAACCTCTGGCAACTACTGATTTGTTCTCCATCACTGTAATTTTGTGACTTTGAGAGTGTTATGTGAATGGAATCATATGGTATGTAACCCATAGATAGGGCTTTTTTCAGTCAGCACAATGCCCGTGAGATCCATCCCAGTTGCTGTGTACGTCATAGTTCATTCCTTTTGATTGCTGAGTTGTAATACATATTATGGGTATACCACAGTTTGTTTACCTGTTCACCTGGTGAAGGGCATTTGGGTTGTTTCCAGTTTTTTACTTTTAAAAATAAATATGTTATGAACATTTTTGTCCAGCTTTCTTTGTGAAGCTAAGTTTTTATTTCTTTAGGATAAATAACCAGTAGTGTGATTCCTTACTTATTTTTGTTTCTGCCTTTTTTACCAGTTACTGATAAAAGAGGAGTATTAAAATCAACTAGGATTGTACATTTGTCTGTTTCTTTTGTTTCTCTCAAGTTTTTATCCCAGGTATTTTGAAACCTTTTTATTTGGTGCATATACACTTCATGTTGTTATCTTTACTTGTTGAATTGGCCTATTTTTATGAACTCCCTTTATGTCTGGTGATAGTCTATCTTGTCTGATACTAATGGAGCCACTGCAACTTTCTTGTGATTAATATTTTTATGGTATATCTTTTTTCCAGCCTTTTATTTTCAAACTCCTCATGTCCTTATATTTAAAGTGTGTCTGTACTAAATAGCATGTAATTTGGGTCTTTTTTTTTTTTTTTCATGCAGTGTAGCTGTCTTTATCTTTTAATTGGAGTGGTTAATCTATTTACATTTAATGTAATTACTAATATGGTTGGGTTTAAGTATACCATCTTTTTGTTTACTATTTGTCCTATCCTTTGGTTTTTCTTATTTACCTTTTTAAAAAATTGAGTATATTTTGGTATTTCATTTTATTAACATATCTTCTAATGGATTTTTAGCTATACTTCTATATATTGACATTTAATGATTATTCTAGGAAGTGCAGTATTCATTCTTAATTTATCAAAGCCTATTTTGAGTTAGTGTTATATCACTTCATTTTCATGTAAGAACTTTTAAAAATCTAACTTACTCTAGAGTCAACCGTGACTTATAAGAGCCTGAGAGAAGCAGCAGTGTGTTCACAGGTCAGAACCTAGAGTCACAAAATCACTCAGTAAACATGATGGATAATTATCATCTCTGGTACCTATTGTGAAATGCTACACAGTCATTTATAGTTTGTCAAGAGTAGGGCTTATGCTTGGGCTACTCCAGGACTTGCCACATGCTCCCTAATAACTTTCATTCATTCATTCATTTTTTAGAGACAGGGTCTCACTCTGTTGCCCAGGCTGGAGTACAGTGGTGCAATCACAGTTCACTGCAGCCTTGAACTCCTGGATCAGGTGATCCTCCTGCCTCAGCCTCCCGAGTAGCTGTCTGTAGGTGTTCTAATAGCTCTCGGCAGTTGGTTATCTTACTAGCTAGAGAGAGTTAATTGTCATGTTTATGAAGTATAGGACTTTGTTATAATAGGCCTTTTTAAAAAAAGAACTTTGAAATTATTAATAATTAGCTTCAATCATTAGCTGTTGAATACTATGAATAAAATCACATGATTTGGTTTCTTCTTTTGTTATATTTTATTTCATCCAATTCAGAAGTCATTTTTTTTCCTAAATGGCTTTGCTATTTCCAAAATATTCTACATGTAGTAAGCAAATCAAAGGTTTAATAAGCCTTTACTACATTTCTTTTCAGGATGAAATGAAGATATCTATTTTTATATTTGTGTGCATTTTACATATCAACTTTCTGAAGTATTTCTAACTTGCACTTGTATTGTTTGTATTTTTTTAGTGAAAATATCCTCTTTGGAATGGGTAATCCTCTGCTTGACATCTCTGCTGTAGTGGACAAAGATTTCCTTGATAAGTAAGTATTAAATTCTTTATATGTACTATGTGAAACTCATATCTGAAGAAAACCTGAAGAAAACTTTAGAAGTGAATTTACTGTCAAATACCTTCAGTTGGAGGAAAACTCAGGAAATTTGAATCTGTAGCAAGTGCACTATCATTATTGAGTAATTGACCACAATTTTCCCTGGGAAAACTTACATACATTTGTTCATTCTGATTGCTATTTTCACTTAAAATTTATTGTTTATTATTTGAAAGGAGGAAGTATATGTAATTTACCTAAGGATTTAATTCCCCAATTTTTAAATTACCGTCAGTGAACTAAATCTATAATCCATAGCATAAATGAGAGAAGAAAGAAGGATGATTAGAGAAGATTAGAATATGCAGGATATAATTCAAAGGCCATGAGTCTCTACTATTTCTCTGTTAATAGTCACTTTCAGTGTTTTTAGCTTAGCTGAGAAATTAGTTTGTGTCCTAAGATAAGGGGACATGGAAAAATTAAGTAGGAACAGGGGATTAATGAATATAAATCAAGATTTCCCTCCCCTCTCACACTCTAAATTCTGTGCCCAGGAACACCACTTTTTGAAAAAATTGAGGTAAAATTCACATGACATGAAATTCATCATACAGTGCAGTGACTGCCAATACTTTCACAATGTCATGCAACCACCACCACTATCTGATTCTGGATGTTTTTGTCATCCCAAAATGAAGCCCCATAATCATTAAGCAGTCATTCACTATTCCCTCCTCTGGCCCAGTTACCTGGGAACCACCAATATACTTTCTTTTTCTATGGATTTGCCTATTCTGGGCATTTTATATAAATGGAATCATACAATAATATGTAACCTTTTGTGTCTGTATTGGTTTATTTCATTTAGCATAGTGCTTTCAAGATTCATTCATGTTGTAGCATTTATCAGTGCTTCATTCCTTTTTATGGTGGAATAATATTCCATTGTATGAATATACCACATTGTATTCATCCATTCATTGGTTGATGGACACTTGGGTTGTTTTTATTTTTGTCTGTTATGAACAATGCTGCTTTATGAACATTTGTGCACAAGCTGTTGTGTGGAAATATGTTTTCATTTCTCTTGTGTATACACACAGGAGTGGAACTGCTTGATCATATGGTAATTCTGTGTTTAACTTTTTGAGGAACCACCGAACTGTTTTCTACAGCTGCTGTACCATTTTACATTCCTACCAGCAATGTATTAATATAAGGGCTCCAATTTCTCCATATCCTTGCCAAAACTTGTTCTTTTCCATTTTTTAAATTATAGCCATATGAGTAGGTGTGAAGTGATATCTCTTTGTGGTTTGTATTTGCATTTTTCTAATGACTGATGAATGTTAGCATCTTTCCATTTGCTTATTGGCCATTTGTATATCTTTGGGAAAATGTCTATTGAAGTTCTTTGCCCATTTGTTAATTGGGTTGTCTTTTGTGTTAAGTTGCAAAAGTTCTTTTTATATTCTGGCTAGTGTATGATTTGCAAACATTTTCTCTTATTCTGTGGGTTGTCTTTAACTTTTTGTCCTTTGATGCACAGAAGTTTTAAATTTTATGATGTCCAACTTATTTTTCTTTTGTTGCTTAGGCTTTTGCTGTCGTATCTAAGAATCCATTGTTAAATCCAAGATCAAGAAGATTTATTCCTCTGTTTTCTTCTAAGAGTTTTATGGTTTTAGGTCTTAAATTTAGGTATTTGACCTGTTGTTAGCTAATTTTTTGTATAGGGTATGAAGTAAGGGTTCATCTTCATTTTTTTGCATGTGAAAATCTAGTTGTCCCAAGCACCATTTGTTGCAGAAGCTATTGTTTTACCCATTGAATGGTCTTGGCACCCTTGACAAACATCAATTGGCCTTAGATGTATGGGTAAATTTCTGGATTTTCTATTCCATTGATCTATGTCTGTCCTTATGCCAGTACCACACTGTTTTGATTAATGTAGCTTTGTAGTAAATATTGAAGTGAGGAATTATGAGTTCTCCAACTTTGTTGTTTTTCAAGATTGTTTTTTACATTCAAGATCCCTTGCAATCCCTTATGAATTTTTGTATCAGCTTGTCCATTTCTGCAAAAAATGTAGTTGGAATTTTGATTGGAATTACATTGGATCTATAGATCAATTTTGGAACTATTGCCATTTTAATAATATTAAGTCTTCCAAGTCAGTAACACAGAACATATTTCCATTTATTTAGGTCTTTTACAAATTCTTTCAACAATGTTTGTTAGGTTTTTAGTATGTAAGTCTTGCACTTCTTTGGTTAAATTTACTCAGGTATTTCATTGTTTTTGAAGCTACTGTAAATGAAATTGTTTTCTTTTATTTTTGGATTGCTCATTGCTAGTGTATAGAAATACTACTGGTTATGGGGGAAGACAATTTTTAACAACTTTTTTTTTTGATATCCTGGAGGTTAGACCTGTAACTATATTTGAATAAACCCAAATGTCAAAGGGTCCGGCAAGAACTTATACATGTGTAAATTTGACCTATCGTAATATAATAGGAAATGGGTTGGGGGCCTAGGATAAACTGGAATATGTGTCTTATCCTAAGATATTCAGATACAAATTTTATTTTTTTAATTTTTTTCTTTTATCTTTAAAAAATTTGTTTTTCTGTAGACCTCCTGTGGTCATCAGATACAAATCAGAAAACATTCCTGTATATAGTTAATGTTAATAATTTTAGTTCTTCTGGTTACCTTGTATTTTTAAATAATACACTTAAATTTCTTGTTCTGTCAACTTTCAATAGAATCCCTTGACTTCTCATTATGTAGGATAAAATTACTGCTGCCCCTATTCTTCCTTCAGCTACTGCTTCCCTCTTTCTATTTCCTAACTTCTGTTAACTATATTTTTTATTTTTATATTAAGGTCGATATATTTTCATTCTGTTATCTATCTGTAGTTAAGCATTTCCAACTTTGAATTCAAATTGATAGTGCAAGTTGAAAATGACTTATGTTTATGCTACTTGCACTGTATATATCATTTATTGCAGTGTACCAAGCGTGTAAAGAAAGTTTAACATTTGCGATGTAATTAGAGTAATTCACTATATTAACACACTAAAAAATTAAAAAAAAATCATCTCAACACAGAAAAACCTTTTGACAAAAACTAATATCTAGGCCTAAAAATAAATAACTTACAATGATCTAAGTATAGAAGGAAACTTGCCTAACTTCATAAATGTTAGTTTAGGGAGAAGCCTAATAGCATCTTATATAGCATTCTTATATGAAAGACTGAATACTCTCCTCCAAGATCAGGAACAATTCAACGATGTCAGCTCTCATTATTTCTATTCAAAATGTTTACAGTGATACTGGAGATTCTAGTCACTGCAATCAGACAAGAACAAAAGACACCCAGATTGTAAAGGAAGAAATAAACTGTTTTTATTTCCAGGAGACATGATCATCTATATAGAGTATCTAATGGAATCTACAAAAAGCTTTACTACCTTGATTTCAAGAATTATAAAGCTATCATAATCAAAATAGTATATCAATGCAAAAATAGATTATTGGCATAGAATAGAAAATCCAGAAATGGACCCACACATAAACAAACAACTATTTTTGACAAAGGGGCAAGGCAATTCAGTGGAGAAAGGATTGTCTTTTCAACAAATGGTACTGGAACTATTGGACCTTCATGTACCGAAAAAAATGAACTTGGATCCATATTTTGCACCATATACAAAATTAACTGATAAAACTAATGTAAAAACGAAAACTGTAAGATTTCTAGATGATAACATAGGAGAAAGTCTTTGTGACTGGTTTAAACCAAAATTATATATATATATAAACACCAGAGGCATGTTCCATAAAAGAAAATAATTGATGAATTGGACTTCATTAAAATGGAAAATTTCTGCTGTTGGGAAGACACTGTTAAGAGAATAAAAGGACAAGCCACAGGCTGGGAGAAAAATCTTTGTAAAACGTATATCTGATTAAGACTTTGTATTCAGAATATATAAAGAACTTATTACTTTGTTGATATATTTGTTATAATTAGAAAAGAAACAACCCAATTAAAAAATGGACAAAATATATAAGCATTTGCCAAGGATATATGGATGGCAAATAAGCACAAGAAGAGATACTCAACATCTTTAGTCATTTGGGAAATGTAAATTAAAGGCACAATGTAATACCACTATACATATGTTAGAAGAGCTAAAATATAAAAACGGAGCATACCAAATGTTGGCTAGTATGTGGAAGAACTGGAACTTTTTGCTTATGGGAATGTAAAATGCACCCAATTTGACAGTTTCTTCAAAAGTTAAACATACATCAGATGGAATCTACATACTCTTTGATTCAACCATTCCATTCTTAGGTCAACAGCAGGTTGTTTCGGTATCTATTAGGTAAAACTGGTTTCAGGTTACAACAGACAGTTTCAGCAGCCAGGCCTGCAGAGAAATAAATTCTTGGACCAATCTCATGTGTTCTGAGTGCTTTTCCCCTCTGGCCTCTTGGCTCTGTCTTAGTTGGGTATGACAAGAATGGCTCAGTTTGTATGACCAACTTTCACACATATATAACCAGTGTTATTATTTTGATGAACATGCCTCCAGACATCTTTTATGCATCTATAACCCAGAGATTTATGTATTTGGGATAATACTATGTGTAATCTTAGGTAATTTGCTGTTGTTCACTCAACACTATGTTTTGGATCTCTTTAAAAATTCACACAAATGTGATCAGAATGATTATGACCTGGCAGCTGTGTGGTGACACTATTAGGAACTCAAGTAACTTCTTTGTTTTACTAGCAGCTGATCCTAAATGGCCAGCTGAAGTTTTATTGTATTTCAGAAAAGTTTTAATCTCTAAACCTGATTTTGAAATCCATACTTGAAGATAAAAAGCAAGTTTTTGGACCATAAAAGGTAGAGACTTGCCTGTATTATATCCCTGACATTTCTTCCAAAATACTTTTGAAATTGTTTCATATGATTTCAGTAGACTATGTTTAGCTTGTGTTTTAGTATTTTACATTTGAATGGGGTAGATAAATTATCCAGAATAGTTTGCTAAGTTCTGTACAGCTATGATTTGAATGATGGTGTCCCCTCCAAAATTCATGTTAAAACTTATCCCCAATGTAATAGTATTAAGAGGTGTGGCTCTGCCCTCATGAATGGGATTAGCATCCTAATGAAAGAGCTCCCGGTTAAAGGGAGAGCTCCTTTGCTCTTTCCTTTCTTCCATTATGTAGGGACACAGAGGCCTCTGGCTTATAGTCAGCCAGCAACTCTCCTGTTGAGCCCTGAGGTGACTACAGCTCTGCTCGACAGCTTGACTGCTGCTTTGTGAAAGACTTTGAGCCACAGTCACTAAACTAAGCCACTCCTGGATTCCTGACCCTCAGAAATGGTGTGAGATGACTGTTGTTTTAAGCTGCTAAGTTTTGTTACACAGCCAAAGAGCACTAATAAATAAAGCACAAATGTTTAAACACACATACACACTCAAAAACTCATTGGAAGGTTGGTACATGCTTGGGTTGTTGACTGATGGGGCTTTATTGTGGCTTGATTATGCTGAAAGCCTACCTTTTTTGTCGGATGGGGGGGAAACAACCTCTAATATTAGTGTCTGGAAGCCTTTTCTCTGAGTCTGTTCAGTTTCTTCATAGAACAGCCTTCCAATCTCCTTTTGGAAGGTATAAGCCTGGTTGGTTTATTCTTAGAGCTTGCCGGAGAAAGGGGCTACAGGTGTGAAAAGAAGTAGGCAATTTCATCTGTACCTCCCTACTTCTATGTCCCTTAGTTCAGAACTGATTCTGTTTGATTTCTCCATAGAATAAACCTCTCATTTATTTTAGGAATTTTAAGTCATGGTGGTGAAATGGTAGTCAGTTCCCCTATGTTTAGCTCTGTGCCTTATCTGTACTTGGTACCTCCATGAGCTGAGACTTAGGGCTTCCTTCTGCAGGTAGACAAGGCTTGCTTGTCATCTGTACCCTCTTCTTGCACTTGACATTTTAGTTTCCTTAGCTGTGCTAAGTTATTGTTCCCCATTGCTTTTCTTTTCCTGAAAATTTGTGGAAACCTGTTGACTATTAATCTATTAATGCTTATATTACTGTTCTTTTTTATCTTGTTGATGTTTACCTTTTTTTTGTACCTTCATTGTCATTTTAACAGCATCTTAGAAGGGAGAGTAGATAGTCTTTCTACTATGCTTAAGTGGAAGTCCATGGGACGCGCGCGCGCACGTGCGCGCGTGTGTGTGTGTGTGTGTGTATGTATATATTTCACTATTATATGCATTACAGTAGGAAATATGTAAATATAGACGAACAGAATTTTTGAGGTAGTTTGGAATCTAGAGATAATTTCATCCTCTTTACACATTTTACAGCAGAATGAAACAGGCTTAACTGTGTGCTGTGGCTCCCACTTATAATCTCAGCTACTTGGGAGGCTGAGGTGGGAGGATCAGTTGAGGCCAACATGGTGAGACCTCTAAAAAAATTTTTAAAAAATTACCCAGGTGTGGTGGTGCATACCTATAACCCCAGCTACTTGGGAGGCTGAGGCAGGAGGATCACTTGAGTTCAGGAGTTTGAAGTTGCAGTGAGTTATGATTGCACCAGTGCACTCTAGCCTGGGTGAGAAAGTGAGACCTTGTCTCTAACAAAAAAACCAAAATAAATAAAAATAAATTTTTAAAAAAAGGAACAGGCTCAGAGAAGTTAAATGTTTTGCCTATGATTATAGTTACCATTGCAAGCCTGAGATGGAATCTGTCTCTTTACTCTTGGTTTCATCTTCTACCATGCCACACTAACTGCCTTTATTTCATAACTAGATTATTAAATCAATGGTAGTTAAAACATGTACAAATATTTATCATTAACTGCTAGATTTTTGGGGATTTGCCCAATTTCTGGGTAAATAAATTATTATCCTACCTTCCTCTAGTTCAAATTTTTTGTTGATTGATGGCCTCATTCTTTATTTTTACTATTCTTTCACAATTTATGTAATTTATGTGATGATCTTAGGTTATAATTTTTTTTGGGTTTCTTGGCTCTCATTTACTTATTCTCTTCTGCTTTCTAATAATCTCTTACTTGAAAGGAAGCATTGTTCTTTTCTATCCTTGTTTCATAGTATAAGTTTTGCATACAGCATTCATAAACATTGCTGTGAAGAGAGACAGATATGAAAACTGTCTTGATAATTTTAGTAAATTTTTTGTATATACAGTAAGATCTTGGTGCAAAGGAACTGCACTGTACTTTGGACCCTACATAGCATAGAGCTGCATATATGTTTGGTGCTTGGTAAATAGTTTCTGACTGAAATTATTTTTCAAATGGAAGGCCTTTTAAAAAATGGAATTGTAAGTATTCAAGGTTTAAAGTTGATGAGGGAATTAATACTTTCTTCTTTTGCTTTCAGATATATTTTCCACATGCTAAGTTTGTCAATTTTACAGAGCAATTTTATTTTTAAAACAAGATCCATCATACGCTAATGGCCTTTGCAAATTGGAATGGCGATCCACGAAGAAGGGCCAAGAAATTCTATTGCCCATCAATTATTGGTATGGTGTAGGTGAAAACAAATGTGTGTCATTTCCTCCAAAAATTATTAATGTTAGTTTTAATTGGTGTGTTAGAGTAGATGATAAGTTCTTTGTGAGATTGAAAGACTGAACAGTTTTCTTCTTCACTAAGTTTTTAAAACAATGCAGGTATGAGGCCAGCAATCACCAAAAGATTTGAATGGGGATGGAAAGTTGGTAGGTTGCCTACAATTGACCTGTTTCCATAATAGAGCAAGCAGTGCCGTGGTTCAAAAATAGTAATTAAATATTTATTTGGTATCCAAAAATTAAATTTCTCCTGGAATATCCTCTTATTGTTTTTATAAGGATCGTAAAGCTGGTTTTTCCCTGGAAAAAGAATAATTAAGTATCTTTACCTAATTGAAATAAAAGCAAAATTAAGTTAGTCAATTTTGATGGGTCCGATTTGGCAAAATAAAAGAATACAGAATTAGTAGGAACACTTGTGGCAGGAAGTAGGCTATTGAAAAAAATCTTTTCTAGCCTACTGAGGGATCACAGTGGGTGTGAGGGAAGTAGGAAATTGTGGAACGTATAAGCATTGGTCTAATTACAGAGCTATGGAAAAGGGAGGGAAGGAACGTGTAAGACAGGTTTGCCTTGGTTTTTTCTGACAGCTAGATAAATATCACAGAAGTGAGAGGAATGACAGAATTAATGAAATGGTAATTAGGAAAGAAAAAACGTCATCAGAAATGAAAATAGTTTTGTGAAGGGAAGCTAGAGTAGTTGAGGAAACAGTGTTTTTCTCACAGATCTGAATCTTTATAAATATACAACCCTTAAGGTAGGTCTTGTCAATGGAAAAAAAGACCAAACTCTGTAAAGTAATTTTAAAGAGATTTACTCTGAGCCAAATTTGAGGACCATGACTCGGAGTTACGCCCAAGAGGCCTTGAGCAAGTGGACTCGCAGAGGTTGGGTTATAGTTTGGTTTTATACATTTCAGGGAGACGGGGGTTATAGGTGAAGTCATAAATCAATATGTGGAAGGCATACATTGGTTTGGCCCAAAAAGGTGGGCCATCTCGAAGCGGGGGCTTACAGGTTATAGGTGGGTTAAAAGATTCTTTAGTCTGTAATTGGTTAAAGACATGAAGCTTTGTCTAAAGGCTTAGAATGTTTTAACTTAAGGAGTTCTTTATCAGAGATGAGCCACTGGACATAGATTTGTTATGTAAATTGAGGACCTGTAGGTTTGTCTTGCATACCTTTAGGCCTGTTAATGGGTTATAAAGGATGTCACCAAGAAGGGAGGGGGGAATGATAAGGCATGTCTGACCTTCTTTCTCTTGGCAGATACAATTTAGTTTTAGGATATTTCTTTGGCCACGAGGGGGTCTATTTAGTCAGCCAGTGGGTGGGGGGTGAGCCTTAAAATTTTATTTTAGTTCACAGTCTTGATTAATCTAAGCCCACATGAAAGGTATTACTTAATGTTCACTCCAAAAATGTTCAAAGAAGCCGAGTGTGGTGGTATGCCCCTCGGGAAGCTGAGGCAGGAGGATAACTTGAATCTAGGAGGTCTAGGCTGTAGTGTGCTATGATTGCACCTATGAGTAGCTGCTGCACTCTAGCCTGGGCAACACAGTGAGACCCCATCTTTACAAATTAAAAAAAAAAATGCTCAGAGTAATAATAGTTGGTCATAATTTTAGTATTGATTTGTCAAGGCCAATGATTTACATAAATTTTTGTAAATTTATTTTTTTGTATAAAGATGAATTACTCCTATAAATGGGTGTAAGGTATGGAGGTGAAAAAATATTTGGAATGCCAAACAAGACTCCATATGTAAGGTTAAAAGCTATACATGTAATTATTTTGCTTTAAAACTAATTTCAAATTGCTGACACTTTTTATAGTTATTCTTTATAAAGCAATTTTGCTATATTTTCTTCTACAACTTTTAACATTATGCTTTGTGTGTTTAGGTTTTTAATTGATCTGAATTGATTTTTGTATATGCTGTGAAGTAGAGATCCAGGTTTTAAAAATTTTTTCCATATGGAAAATCAACTGTTATATCACTATATTTTGAATAGTCTAACCTTTACCCACTGATCTATAGTATCAATTTTTATTTCTCTATAGCTTGGTTTCTAAGTTTTCAATTCTTTTCCATTGGTCTATTTGTCTATTCCTGAACTAGTACAGCCCTATCTTTATTACTATAGTTTTACAGTAAGCCTTGATGTCTGGTAAGGCAAGTCCCTACACTTTGTTCTTATTCAAAAATTTTCCTGCTCTTGCTCAAGCTGGTCTCAAATTCCTGACCTCAGGCAATCCTCCCGCCTTGGTCTCCCAAAGTGCTAGGATTATTGGTGTGAGCCACTACTCCTAGCCTAGATTGGATTTTTTTAAGACTTATACATCTTATGGTAGTGATCATTGTGAAATTTGTTAGCTTCAAAAATTATAAAAATAATTTTTTTTTTTTAAAATTCAAACCATCTAAAAGTGATGAAAGTAAAAACAAAGTCTGGGGTAAGTTAGTAGTATCTTTACAGCAGTGCTGTCCACTAGAATTTCCATGATAATGGAAATGTATAGCTATGTTCTTCAACATGGTGACCACTAGTTATATTGAGCATTTGAAGTATGGCTTGTGCAACTAGTGAATTTTAACATTTTATTTCATTTTAATTTAAATTTAAACAGCCATATATAATTAGTGGTTGTGAGATTAAATAGTACAGCTTAGGTTTTATTGTAAAATATTAGAGTTCTCTTTAGAGGTCTACATTTTTTGTTAGGTATATTCTGACTATTTTAAAAATAAAGTTGTGCCTGTTGTGAGCAGGATTTTTTCAGTAACATATTCTAGATTATTGGTGGTATTTGGAAATGCTACTGAATTTTGAATATTTTATTTGACTACCTTGTGGCCTTCATTAAAAGCAAGGTAGTCTTTTCTTGTTCTGCTTCTCTTTCAGAATTCTAAATTCTTAGAATTTGAAATAAACTGGTATTTGACTCTGAATTTTTTTTTTTTCTTTTTAAAAAAGATGAGGTCTCACTGTGTTGCCCACGCTGGTCTCAAACTCCTGGCCAAGTTATCCTCCTGCCTCAGCCTCCGGAGTAGCTGGAACTATAGGCACAATGAGCTGCCGTGCATGGCTCTGACTCTGAATCTTTATTTCATTTCACATATTGAGTAATTGGTCCTGAGTTGCTCTGGGGCTTCCTCAAAAAAAGACCTGAATTATGGATACTGAATGAACACAGACTCATTTATGAAGGCTTCATTTTGCTCAGATATTATGGGCAAAAGAATTCTTGTGGATTCTTTGAAGTTCAGACCTGACTTTGAATATTGAAGAAAATGCTAAGGCTTACCTAAATGTGGATTCATTTTTAACAGTTAATTTCAGCTTAAACTTTTGGAGCATATGGTTTTTGGGGTCAATATTTTTCCAAGTACTGGGAATACACTGTTAAATAAAACAAGTTTTTTGTCTTTAAGCATCTAGTAGTCTAATTGAGGAGACAGATGTGGAAAGAAAGCACTTCATTACAGTGACATTATAGAATAAAAATTAAGAGTATGTTCTTGAGCTGCTTATGGCTGTGCGACCTTGGTTATGTTGCTTAATCCATGGAAGCTCAGTGTCCTTGTGAATAAAATAGGAATATTAGTATTGTTTTGAGGATTTTTTTTTTTTTTTTTTGAGACAGTCTTGCTCTGTCACGCGGGCTAGAGTGCAGTGTTGTCAGCCTAGCTTGCAGCAACCTCACACTCCTGGGCTCAAGCGATCCTCCTGCCTCAGCTTCCTGAGTAGCTGGGACTATACGCATGCACCACCACATCCATCTAATTTTTTCTATTTTTAGTAGAGATGGGGTCTTGCTCTTGCTCAGGCTGGTCTCTATCTCCTGACCTCAAGCGATCCGCCTGCGTCAGCCTCCCAGAGTTCTAGGATTACAGGTGTGAGCCACCATGCCCGGACTGTTTTGAGGATTGAATGAGATAATTCGTGTGTTCGGCATATGTTAGCTAATATTGTTGGCTACTGAGGAGCTTGAAATGTCTCTCCTGTTCCTCTGGTGGGTAGTGGAGAGCGCTTGAGGGGTTTAAGCAGGGGGATTACATTGTTGGATTCACGTTTTAGAAATATATAAATCATTATGTCTGTATTGGATCAATAGATTTGAGGAGGCTGTAATAATAAACTTGTTGAGAGATGATGACTGATCATTGTATTAATAGTTACAGTAGAAAGGTTGGGAGACAGTACAATGATATTTTAATGTTATAAAGGTTAAGACTTGATGATTGATTTAATGAAGAGGGTAAAGGAGACAGGGCTGACATTCCAGTTTTTGGTTTTGGTGACTGAGTAGATGGTGATATTTACAACTGAGTTAGGAAGTATGGGAGGAGGATGTGGTAGGGGGTCAAGGGATTGATTTCAGTTTTGTTTGTGCTTGAGATGACTGATATCTGGATGGGCACATTCAGGATACAGTTTGATTTACGTTTTTTGGTGAGTGGAAGAGTCATGGTTGAACTCTTTAATTGCATTTAAATGTACATTGAAACAATGTCATTCAATAATGGGAGCTGTTACTACCATTATTATTATCATTACGTACGTGGTATTTAAAGCAACCGATAGATAACCCTTTCTAGAGAAAGGGTGAAAAGTAAAAGAAGTGGGCTGGAAGGTAGAATATTTAATGGATAGATGGATAAAGAATAATTTTGGAAGACGACTAAGAAATAGTGAGCTTATCAGGAGAACTAAGGGTCTCACAAAGTACAGTGAGTTTGTATAAGAGGCCAAGTGCAATGGCTCACGTCTGTAATCCCAATGCTTTGGGAGGCTGAGGTGGGAGGATCACTTGAAGCCAGGAGATTGAGACCAGCCTGGGTAACATAGTGAGACTCCATCTCTAAAAAAAATAAAGATAAAAAAATTTAGCCGGGCATGGTGGCACACACCTGTTAGTTCCAGCAACTCAGGAGGCTGAGGCAAGAGGATCGCTTGAGCCCAGGAGTTTGAGGCTGCAGTAAGCTATGATCATGTGACTGCACCTAAGCCTGGGTGGCAGAGTGAGACCCTGTCTCTTAAAAAAAAAAAAAAAAAAAGTGGTCAGTAATATCAGATGCAACAGAGATGTAAGTACAAGGCCTAAAAGGGTTCACTATACTTGACAATAGGTTGTGGATGTCATTGGTAACCTTAGCTAGGTAAATCATGGTGGAATGATGGGGACAGAAGCCAGAATAAAATGTATTAGCAAATAAATGGAAAGGTGATATAAAATGGGCCAGTTTTGTTGATGTGGCTCAAGAACCAGGCAGTGACATCTTCTAAGTACCAAATTTAAAAAATTTCCTACAGCCAGATGCAGTAGCATTCACCTGAAGTCCCAGCTACTCAGGAGGCTGCGGCAAGAGCATTGCTTGAGTCTAGGGCGAAAAATTTTTCCTTTAATGAAAATATGTGACTAGTTAATTTTGAATAATTAACAATAATTTTTTTAAAAATAAAAAACATAAGTAAAGGCCGGGTGCAGTGGCTCATACCTGTAATCCTAGCACTCTGGGAGGCCGAGGCAGGAGGATTGCTTGGGGTTAGGAGTTTCAGACCAGCCTGAGCAAGAGTGAGACCCCATCTCTACTGAAAATAGAAAAAATTAATCAGGCATGGTGATGCACGCCTATAGTCCTAGTTACTGCGGAGGCTGAGGCAAGGGGATTGCTTGAGCCCAGAAGTTTGAGGTTGCTGTGAGCTAGGCTGATGCCACGGCACTCTAGCCTGTGTGACAGAGTGAGACTCTCTGTCTCTCTTTTTTTTTTTTTTTTTTTTTTATCTTTTTTGTTTAACTAAAATATACATGGTAAGAGACTCTGTCTTAAAAAATGTAAGTAAAGAAAAATTTAAGAATCCAAGCGTGTAGTTCTGCTTTATGTATTTAGGTTTAAATCTAGTTTAATTCTTTTTCCTTCAGCTTTCTCTAATTGAGTTTTAATTCTTGTGTACTTTGCTAATGAGAATTTAAAATATTATTTTCATAACCTTGTAACTTTTTGCTATTATTTTCATTCTAACCCTGTGATTTACTCTTAATCTGTTTCTTTATAAGCTTCTTAGATTTTAGTCCAGCTTTAGTCTGAAAACATTGTTGTAGTGATTAACACTTGGCCCCATTTTCTTCCGTTTTAATATATTTTAATCAACTTTTATTTTTCGATTGGAAGAGCCAATTAAACATGTTAAGTTGTTTAAAATCTCACCACATTCACACTGTCTGCTTGATTGGTTTTGCCAATTCTGTAAAACTTTGCATAACACTATTGGGATTCTTTGGCCTATGTGGTAATGTTTGCAGATTTCTAGATTTTTTTTGTTTAATTCTTAGAAGGCAATTTTAATTTCAATTATTTGTAGAATATTTTATTGTCATCCTGCTGTGTACCAAGTCTTAGCGTGGCATTGACTAGCTTGTAACGTTTGGCATGGCACCTCTCTCATGCCTGGCTTGGTTCTGGACTTCACAGTCTTCACAGGGACCTTTCAAGGCACTAATTTCTATGCCATGCAATCTTCAGGGAAAGAGCACATTTGAATAAAAAACGTTTCAGTCTCTTATAAAAGACTCTTATAAAAGTTATGAACACTTTAAACTGCCCTTTCCCTCCTTTTTGAACTAATTGGATTATTCATGTTGCAGAGGTGGAAGGTTCCAAGAAGCAGGACAGGGATGAGTATTTATTACATATTAAATAATGTGCTGGGTCCTTTTCATATGTGTTATTTGATCTGGAGAGCAACTCTGTGACATAGGCAGTTTTATCCTCATTAGAGAAATTATGTACCTTGCCCAGTTCAGAGAACTAATTAATGGCAGAATCAGAATAATGCAAGTCTTTTGACTTTTAATCTAGTGTTTCTACTTGCTCAGAGGTTCTCTTTGAGGAGGCTAGAGGCAGGATAAAGAGGGCCCTTCCCTAAGTTCTCTCTTGCTTCCCCATCTTCTGCTCTTTGGTGTGTATATCATTTTCCTCTGGTAAGTTTAGGGAAGAAAAAAAGTTGAGAACTACAACTGTACCATTTGGCCATCTCTAGTTTTTAGGGACTATGTTCATGTTTAAGTCTAAGAAATGGCTGTAAAAGCAGGACATCTATCTAATTATGCCATTGGGAAATAAAACCCAACCAAAAAGTAGCCTGTGCTTTGCATGATTCTGGGAAAGACATGGTGGGAAGTTGAGTTACAGCTTTCTACTAAGTTGACTTTTCCCTTTGAAGTTTATTAATTTAAACATTGAGTATTCAGAGAATGAGTTAAATATGATAGACTCAAAGGCTTTACAGCTGTCCCTCACTATCCATGGGGGATTGGTTCCAGGAACCTCCTCGGATACCAAAATCCACTGATCCTCAAGTCCCTTATATAAAATGGTGTGGTATTTACCTATAACCTGTGTATGTCCTCCCATATACTTTAAATCATCTCTAGATTACTTGTAATACCTAATACATTGTAATGCTATGTTGTTATACTGTATTCTTTAGGGAATAATGACAAGAAAAAAAGCCTGTACGTGTTCAATACAGACACTACCACCCTCTCCCCTCCCCCCCAGATATTTTCGGTGTGTGGTTGGTTGAATTCACAGATGCGGAACCCACAGATACAAGCTGATTGTATCTTCTGTCTTGCCAACAGCAGTTAGGTTGGCAGAACAGGATATGTTAAATGAAAATGAGAACTACATAAAATTATAAACCCACATTTAAACAAACTTAACTATATGTTTAGTGAGAAATAGCTCCATCTCATTAGTAATGTTTATGGTCCTGATGGCATATTTACCTTATATTTATATTTATAGTTTATACTTTGCCTACTTTCAGAATGAATTTGAGGCAGTCATTTTAGTTTATAACATAATTTTGACAATTATAGATGTGTATTATTTTTCACATACTTTTTTTTTTTTTTTTTTTTTTTGTTTTTTTTGAGACAGAGTCTCCTCTCTTGCCTGGGCTAGAGTGCCATGGCTTCAGCCTAGCTCACAGCAACCTCAAACTCCTGGGCTCAAGGGATCCCCCTGCCTAAGCCTCCCAGGTAACTGGGACTACAGGCATGTGCCACTCGGCTAATTTTTTCTATTTTTAGTTGTTTGGCCAATTTCTTTCTATTTTTAGTAGAGACAGGGTCTCACTCTTGCTCAGGCTGGTCTCCAACTCCTGAGCTCAAGCAATCCGCCCACCTCGGCCTCCCAGAGTGCTAGGATTACAGGCGTGAGCCACTGCTCCTGGCCTCATGTACTTTTTAAAGGTACTTTATAAACTTTTTTTCCTTTACAAGTAACTGTCTATAAATATGGAATTTAATTATAGTTTATGAACTTTGGAAGTATATTTAAGTACCTGGAGGAACAAATTACCTCTAAGACTGCCCTTTTTCTAATTTGTAAACTAAATCAGTGTTCCAGTTTTTAAAATTAGTGTATTCTTTTAGGCAGAAAGTTGACTGATAACTGTAGGTTATTTTAGTGGCATTTTAAATAGTGATTGACCTAACTAAAATTGGATAAAGTGAATATTTATAAGAGATTTCTATGACAAGTACAGGTCTAGACAGAAGTTTATAAAGAAAGAAATACACATACATACACATCAAAATATTTGTAGACATAGGTAAATAAATAGACATGCACATAGGCCTATGTGTAGTAAAGAATTTGGCCTTACCCAAAGAGAGGTCTGTCCTTCGCTCGCTGGGAAGTAATTTATATCCTACCTGAAAGAAATGTCTTTTTGTTTAGTGTGGGGGCTTGGGTCTTCTTGTATCTGTCCACTTGGAGACTGAGTTCAACCACATGGCCAATAAATCAATCAATTTATTGCCTACATAATGAAGCCCCAATAAAAACTCTATGTCGAAGCTCAAGTGAGCTTCCTTGGTTGGCAACACTTCGTGCCGCATGCTGCTTATCAACAGTGTGCCACATTGTGACATATCAACGCTGAGAGGGAACAAGCCCGCCTTGACTCCACGGGGAGAGAACAATGGAATTCAAATTTGGACCCCCCTAGTTACTGCCCTATACATTTTTTCCCTTGGCTTATCTTGACCTGTATCTTCTCCTTTTAAATTGAAACTTTGAGTATAATAGCTTTCAGTAAGTTCTGTGAGTCCTAGTGAATTATTGAATCTGAGGGTGGTTTTAAGAACCACCTAACTAAAACTTGTAGTTGGGTATCTTAAGTGAGGGCAGTATTGGGTACTGTGTCCTCAAACCTTGTCGTTTGGCTGACTCTGATGACTCTAATGACTCTGACTCTGACTCTATGTGTAGGACAGGTTCCTAGGAACCAGCGTGGAAGAACCTGAGAGCAGAAGTGGGAGATAAAATTAAAAAACAGCAAAGATAAGGAGGAGTAAAGGTTAGGGAGATCTGTTAGAAAGTTACCCGGTTTGGGGCAGGAGGAAATAAGATTAGAAAAAGGAATACTGTGAGAAGAGCACCTGATTTAAAGCTTGTTTGAGATTATAGAACTAATTTGTCTGGAGAACAGTTCAAAATGTATCTTGTAAATTCATTGTTGAGGACCTGGAGATACACTGTGTAAATTAGGAGAGTGAACTTTTGCCTTTGGCAATTTGATCAAAATCAGACTATTCTTGCCTGCCTGTTGCTTGTCTATCATGGACCCTTTTTTCTGGCCTCCTTCCCTATTCCCTTCAAATTCTTATCCTGAGACTTTAAAAAGGGAGGTTGTTTATGGGAAAGGGCAAAGAGAGATGAGATGGGGAAGGAAGAGAGTGTTAGGGAACAGATAAAAGCTGTCCCTTTTTGTTGTTTATTTTGAGACAGGGTCTTGCTCTGTTGCCTGGGCTAGAGTGCAGTGGCATCATCATAGCTCACAGCAACCTCAAACTCCTGGGCTCAAGCGATCCTCCTGCCTCAATCTCCCGAGTAGCTGGGACTAGAGGTGCCACCATGCCCAGGAGTTTTTCTGATGTTCCTAGAGAGATAGTCTTACTCTTGCTGTCCCCGCCCCCACCTTTTTTTTTTTTTTGACTTTCTTAGGGAGGAGACTTATTACTCCCTCTTTTGTGCCACCATTATTCATTGTACTTAACTTTATTGTAACACTTATCACACTATGAGCAATGACTTTCATTGACTTTCTTACTGAATTGTGAGATCTTTAAAGGCAAGAAATATGTTTGTTATTTCTCTCTCACTGGCCAACTAGAGAAGGACATTGGTTGAGTGCCTACTGTGTATGCACCAAGCAGTTTGCTAACACATAGATGTCATCAAATCTAGTGATTTCAAACTTTTAAACTTTCATATTCCAAAAACATGTTTTGACAAACAAGTACTTCCTCACATGTAAATATTTATGATTTTTTAAATAACTTTAAATAAAGCTGATGAATCACTCTTCTCGGTGAATTTTAAATACCGTGATTTGATACTCTCTGTCATTCTTTTACAAAAATCCACAAATGACTTCTTTTTTTTTTTTTTTTGAGACAGAGTCTCGCTTTGTTGCCCGGGCTAGAGTGAGTGCCGTGGTGTCAGCCTAGCTCACAGCAACCTCAAACTCCTGGGCTCAAGCGATCCTTCTGCCTCAGCCTCCCTATGACTTCTTTTTTAACATTTAAAAATCTTATAGTCCTTTCTCTCATGAATTCATATTTTTATTATACTTTTTCACACCGCAGTCTATCCTTATATAATGTATTTTTATGCATGAATTATATTTAACATGTAATATAGTATGCATACATTATGAAGATAGTATATTTTTATGCATTAAAGTCTTTCATGCATATTGATTACTCTATCATATGTCTCTGCAACAAAAGTATAAATTGAATTTTAAGATATCTCATTATTAAATTATAATTAGTACATAGTAAAAATAATGTAAATGTATTAAAATGTTAAATAATTATTAAACAGAAAATAAAAAGTTATTGGATATACATCTTCTAATGAGATGAATAAAGCTTTCTTTAATTTTTTTAATTCAACCTTTTATGGATAAATAATACTCGTTGCTGCAATAAGACAATGTTCAGTGTTACTTTTCTTTTTCTTTTTTTTTTTTTTTTTTTTGTGATAGTCTCATTCTGTCACCCTGGGTAGAGTGCAGTGGCATCATCCTAGCTCCCTGCAATCTCAAATTCCTGGGCTCAAGCGATCCTCTTGCCTCAGCCTCCCAAGTAGCTGGGGCTATAGGCCTTTGCTACCACGCTCAGCTAATTTTTCTAATTTTAGTAGAGACACGGTCCTGCTCTTGCTCAGGCTGGTCTCGAACTCCTGAGCTCAAGCAATCCTCCCAATCGGCCTCCCAGCATGCTAGGATTATAGGATGAGCTGCTGGCCTATTTCTTTTCTTCTTTTAGAGGTATAAGTGCTGAGAAATCTATTCACATAATTAATTGGATTGTAATGGACTGAGTTTTCAGCAATGTCACTCAATTATTTGAACTCTGTTATCAAAAATTATTTATCAGCTGATAATTTGATTAGGTCCTTCTTCAGTTTTTTTTAGAAAGAAAGAATTAGAAACCACTTGGCTTTCAATTATTAGAGTTGTTAAAGACATGCAGTCTGGAAAGTATACCAAGAAAAGCTTTATTAAGGCTTCTTAAGCAGCTTTTAATTTTATCTATTAGCCTTTCACTTGGTATCATGTTTACCTGAATATTTCAGGAAGTGCTAGGAAAAGTTAAATATTGTTAATTTCAATAAACCTATGTCAAAGGATTTTTTTTGATAAAATGTTTTTATCAAGTGCCTTGTCATGTTTTAGTCAACATATTTTAGTCAA
Organism: Indri indri; assembly: GCA_004363605.1. Classification (NCBI taxonomy): domain Eukaryota; kingdom Metazoa; phylum Chordata; class Mammalia; order Primates; family Indriidae; genus Indri; species Indri indri. Next base: position 31,591 of record RJWJ010004635.1, read on the forward strand.
AACTATTTATTCAGTTGAAGGCCATTGTCTCCTAACCTTTTTGGCAAAACTATTCTTCATTGTCAAACCAATTAAATTTACTTTCATAAGAGACCAATTAGAATACTTTTCATAATAGAAAAAGTCTAACTTCATGTTTCAATTCAAGTAAATGGATTGATATGTTTTCCTGTGACAGCTATCTTCTGATATTTATTCCTCAGTAAACAAGTGGAAGGGCAAGGAGCTTTGATTTGTTGCCTGGAAGAAGTAAATTGATGCTGTCTGTCTTGTTTTTTATTGGAAACTCTCTTAGCTTTGCTTCACAGGACTCTTCTTGAAAAGCAATGCATTCTTAGATGATAAACAAAGGATGGGAGAGAGAAACTTCTAAAATGATTTTAATCAACTTCTGCCCTACTCTATAATATATCTGAAAGTATTAATAGAACATATTATGGCAATTCCCTATCTCTAATTTCCAGCTTTAGTCTTTACAGAAATAATATAAAATGAGAAGCCCTGTGTTTGTGCTACTTTAATTAAAGAAGACTTTGCAGATAAAATATTATGAATCATTCCTCATTTAGCGCTTCAGAGGTTTTTATACCCCAGGCAATAAAATACTGTATATTTCCATTCAGAATGGATGAGAGGTGTGCATTCTTTTTATAAAGTGGATGTCTTAGTCCATTTTATGTTGCTTATAACAGAATGCCTGAAGCTGGGTAATTTGTAAGAAAAGGAATTTATTTCTTATAGTTATGGAGGCTGAGAAGCCCAAGGTCAAGTGGCCACGTCTGGTGAGAGCCTCCTTGATGATAGGGACTCCCTGTGAGTCCTGAGGCGCAGGGTATCACATGGTAAAGGAGCTGAGCATGCTGATATGCTAGCTCAGGTCTCTCTTACTCTTCTTATAAAGCCACCAGATCCCTCACATAACCTATTAATTCATGAATGGATTAACCCATTCTTGAGGGTTGGAGTCCTCATGATCCAATCACCTCTTAAAGGCCCCACCTCTCAATACTGCCACATTGGGGATTAAATTTCAGCATGAGTTTTGGAGGAGACAAATTTTCAAACTGTAGCAGTGGGTAAAGGCACTTGTGAAAGGGAAGGCAGGAAAAGAAAATCAACATGACCTTTCCACCTGGATCTCTGATCCATAGGTGGATTCATTTTAAGAAAGGGTTGAGTGGGAATGAAAAATTGAAGACCTGGGAATTTTTGTCCATTGCTGTTTATCTTTTTCTGTGTACCCTTCAGAAAGTCTGTCTATCTTCAGCAGTACAAATAATATGGTACTATGAAAGATCCCTGATCTAATACTTATAGCAATTTCTATTTTATAGGGACAGAGAAACAGACTTAAAGAAGTGAAGTGCTTGCCTATGGTCATTAAGCTAGTAAATGGTTAGTCAGAAACTCCAAAACTTAATTTTTGTCCTGTGTCACACTACTTAATACAAACCCTGGTACATAGTGGATGCTTGTTGTGTATTTAATGAATGAATATTGTTTTGTGAACTCTTAAATACTTAACATTGTGGTAGTTTCTTGAATTTTGAACTGTTGGATGAGTGTGACATTATAGATAATTCACAGTCAAGTTGATCTCCCTTTGGTCCCTGGGGTGGTGTTCATGGAAGTAACTAATAGGACAGCAAAGAAACATCTGTTTGAGCATTCTTGGTGTTTTATCAATTAAGCTAGAGACCTACATAATAATGCAGTAGCAACTTGTTTGCTAGGGGTCAACTGACTGTATGTTGATACTATGTTTGTATGACCAGTATATTTTTGTTTCTGTGTTACAGATACTCTCTGAAACCAAATGACCAAATCTTGGCTGAAGATAAGCACAAGGAACTGTAAGTGCATTAAACCCAGGTTGTACCTAGTTTACTTTATGAAGTAGATGTATGCAAACAATCTGATTTTTTAAATTATGTAGTATATAAAGCTGTAATTTACACTACGTAAGGTTTACACAGGACGTAATTGCTCCTGTGTGTGCATTAAAATATGTAGTATTGTATTCCATCGTCTAGACTAAGGGCATATTGGGAAATATGTCATTTCATTTTCTTTCCCTAAATAAAATGTTAAATTGTCATTGTTAATTTTTGGATCTTATTCAGATGGCTTCCCAACTCCCATGGTAATGATGGAGAAATATAATTTTGTTTCTTTTGTTGCTTTATGAAAAAGTAAATGTCTAGCTGTTGTTTAATGTAAGATAAAACACTTCAGATATAAACTTTGAAATGTGAATAAAATTTTGTTGCCTTTAAAAATTTTAATGTACTTCTCTAAAGATTCTATCTTTTACTTTAAAAAAATAACTGTGTATCTGATTTTGGGTTGTCTCCATTGCTATTTTTCTGCCCTAAGTTAGTATTTAAAAGATGGTTCTTAGGAGGAGTTCCTATGAAGATGGTTCCTATGAGTTAAAAGTGACAGGCTTGGGAATTTTTAAATTTCTTAACCTTTTGAATATCTTGGGGTGATCAAAAGAGGGAAGCTAAAAAAAAAAAATATGTGCTTCCATTTTCTAGCTAGTATACTTTTTTCCCATTGTGTGTAAGAAAAATTTTGGTAATAATTATTACGTAAACACCTAATGTCAGATTATGCTGTAGAATTAAGAATTTGAGGCATTTGAAGCAAACTACACCTTCAGATTGGACCAGACTTATTCTTGATAATGTTTAAGATTCTATCCTGTTCGTAAATATATTGGTGAATTTTACAAACTTCCTTGGGAGTTTCCCTAATGTTTGATACACTCTAATATTAAAAACATTTTAATATCCAGCTAAGATCCCTCTTGGTTTAGTTTTATGTAATCTTCATTTGTACTCATCTATATGGAGAATAACCTTTTTTTTTTTTTTTTTTGGAGTACTTCAACACTATTATTTTCTTGAGATTAAGTAATATTTTTTCTAAGTACCTTTAAACTGCTTTTTAAAAACTGTCCTGAGTCTTCTGTAAATTCTTTCTTCTTTCCTATTAAAGAGATATTATAATAAGTATTAATTATAAAATAGTAGGACCAATGTGCTGGGAGAGGATTTCTTTAAGAATTGTTACAATTTATATATTTCAATATTATACTAATAGCCAGTCATCAAAATTTATATATTCTTATCTTCTTATTTGATTATAATCTCCATAGTGGGTTCTCAAATGTGTGTGTGTGTGTGTGTGTGTGTGTGTGTGTGTGTATGTATATTTTTTTCTTTTTTTTTTGAGACAAGGTCTCACTCTGTCACCTAGGCTGGAGTGCAGTGGCATGGTCCTAGCTCACTGCAACCTCTAACTCCTGGGCTCAAGCAATCCTCCTGCCTCAGTCTCCCAAAGTGCTGGGATTATAGGCATGAGCCACTGTGCCCAGCCTCAAATATCTATATTGTCAAGAAATTTTGTGCAGTTTCTTTTTTTTTTTTTTTTCTGAGACAGAATCTCACTCTGTTCCCTGGGTAGAGTGCAGTAGTATCGTTGTAGCTCACTGTAACCTCAAACTCTTGGGCTCAGGGGATCCTCCTGCCTCAGCCTCCTGAGTAGCTGGGACTACAGGTGTATGCCATGACGCCTGGCTAACTTTTCTATTTTTAGTAGAGAAGGGGGTCTCACTCTTGCTCAGGCTGGTCTCGAACTCCTGAACTCAAGCAATCCTCCTGCCTTGGCCTCCCAGAGTGCTAGGATTAGAGGTGTGAGCCACCGTGCCTGGCCTGTGCAGTTTCTTTATTGCTAAGTAGAGTCAATGAAAGTAGGCGATTGTCACTGTACCATTGGCTGGCTATTTGTTATTTATGTGTCTGGTAACAGAGCTTTTTTGGTTTGGGCATTAAGTAGTCAACCTAGAGGTTCCTTTGCTCCTTATAGTCTATGACCGATATTAAAAATACCAGAAATCTGCTTTTAAAGACTATGTCTATATTATTTCATATGTAACCAACCCATTTTAATGTGTTAATTCATTTGAAAGTTTTTTTAAACTAAGATATGGTTCATCCCCATAGGTAGAGCTTTGCCAACTGATTTTTTTTTCTTACATTTTATGTGAAAACTTTTAAACATAACAAGATATATATTCACCCATATGTTCACCACCTAGATTTTATCATTAACATATTACTGTACTTTATTACCGGTCTATTCATTCTCCTATCTATTCATCAATTCATCTGTTTTTTGGATGCATTTGAAAGTAAGCTGCAGACATCAGTATGCTTTCCCCTAAATATTTCAACATGAATGCCATCAACTAGAATTCTTTATTTTAGAAATTTTTAAAAATTTTCATCTGTTCTAGAATTTCTTATAGTGGAATGACATGTACTGTTTTGTATAAGGCTTCTTTTACTCAGTATGTTTTGAGATTCATCAGTATCATTGCATGTATCACTTAGTTAATTCCTTTTGTTTTTTCCTGATTAACATTCTGTTATTTATCTGTTCTCTCGTTGCTATTGTCACTTGACTGATTTGACATTAGTTGATAATTTTTTTGGCTACTGGCTCTCTGCCTTGTAGTTTTTGACCTACACACTAAAAAAAACTTTCAGTTGTGTATGTCACCATGAGAGCAGAATATTAATTTAAAAAATTTCAACAGCAGCTCTTCATGAAAGTTGTTTGTAAAAAATCTCATTTGTCTCTTTGCAATTCAAATAGCCAAAATCTCTTAGCAGGACAGTGGCCATGGAAGTCATAATCCACTAAGGAATGTGTAGTAACTCACCTGCTTCATTAAAAAAAAAAAAATCTCTTTGTGCTCAAGACCAAGTTTTTAAAAATATCAGAAGAGATATGGATGTAAAACAAAATTTAATTATCCAATCAATAGTTTCATACTTTTTTCTCAAAGAACATATTACTGCTTCTTAATTCTAATCTATTTAAGACAGTCTTGATTTATCCTGATGTTGTATAAAATGTGTTGGCACCATCACATTGGCTTTTTGAGGATAAGTATCCTAATTCTATAAGAGTACCAATAAAAAAGTATAATCATAGATTGAACTAACCTTATATTGTTGTATATGATAAATATTAACCATGTTTTCATTAAAAACATTCTTAGTTCCTACAATCTGATGATCCAGATTGCATTTATACTTATTCATGCTTCACAAATACATTTGTTACTTTTTTGTCTGAGGAAGACTGACATGCCACAAAACAGGGAAAAATTGGTCAGCAGTAACACTTGTTTTTCTGAGAAAAATGGTTTTTCTCAGTTTTCTGTTTTTCATTATTCTGCATAGTGCAGATCTAGGGGTTATTTTAAGTAGGGAAAGCAGAGCAATTAAAGTTGTGATATGATTAGTCTCAAAATGTGGGATTAATACTTTGCTATATGCATGATCCAGTAATGAACTGGTTTTATCTGTCTTTTGTAGATTTTTTCAGAGTTCTAGTTTCATAAATGGAGTAATTTAAAATAAATTAGAGAAACATCATTATTTTATTCAATATGTATTTTTTTCACCTACTTTTTCACTACTGGGCATTATTTAAAGAAAAGATACTATAGCTTTTTATATATCAGTTGTACCTCAATAAGTGATTTAAGAAAAAATAAAAGATACTGACTTCATTTATAACTGAAGTAGTGGGTTTTCTTATTGTTGGACATATCTGCTCTTATAGAAGATAGAACCATTCTGTTTCCATGAATAATATAAATTCTATATTATCTTGAATAGAATATTGAGATCTGATTATAAGGATTCAGGTAAGGAAAGTTAAATATTGGTTGAAGTTAGGGGCAAATTCTAAAAGCAAATCTAAATTCAGATGTAACCATACCACTTAACATAGATGAAGATAACTTGTTATCTGAGGATTTTTTTTTCTTCACGTGAAGACACAGCAACAACGTATCTGAGGATTTTTTAGTTTTGCCGTACTATGTAAGGCAGGGGGAAAACCTCTTTAAAAGAGATTCACATTTATTTACTTGATTTTTCAAGATAGCTACCAAGGTAAAGTGTGAACTTACGTAAGCAGTGTATACTGTTCTAAAAACGAAGTATACTTTCCCTTCTGATAATGAATTCTATAATGACATTTTAATGTCAAAATTATTTTGTCAGAATTGTCGCTTACATTTTAAATTTTGTCTTATAAAAATTAGATGTTAGTATTTAAGTTTTTGTCAATTTAGGATTATGATGAAATGGGAGAAAATAAATTATGCAAGAGGCATAAAGTAAGAGTATTGGAAAAGAAGCTCTTAGACCTTGATCTTTGATGCACTGTAAAAATACTATAATTTCTTAGAGCAAAGTGTTCAATTTCTAAACCAGCAGGGGAGATATATAAGTATTTAAGTGGCATGTCTAAGAATATGTTCGGAGCAGTTAGAGACAATCGGTAACATCTGGTATGCTCTTAAATTCATTATTATTAGTGTTGTGACTTAGCAGTTCTTTGAATACATCGATTGTTTTAGTAAGAATGATTTAAGAACTGAATGCCTGTAAAACTAATAAACAGATTTTGTTCATGGCAAAATGTATTTGCTTAAAGCAAAAGAGAAAAAAAACCCCTGGCAAACAAAAAAGTCAAAATTGAAATAAAGAAGTTAGGACCAACAAAAAGGTTAAATACTTAATATTTTTTCAGTGTTCTTAAATAAAGTACAGTTTTAAAAATATGAACATTTTAATGATCCTATTCAAAGGGCTGCATTCTTTCATATTTTTTAAATTATCTTACTTCGATTCTAGAAATTAACCCTTGAACCACTATCTCTATTTTATCATTACTAGGGTGAGATTCACATTGATAACGGTTACTTGTTACAGGTTATACTGCTATTTAATGACAATAGTGACTGGGAATCCAAGTCTCTTGATTCCCAGTTAAGTGCTTTTTCTTGTCATACCAAGCAGCTCTTTAAGTATACAGTAATTTTTTAAAGGCATTGATATTTATTGGAGGACTCAGTAACTGATTATAATGAACTTGGTAGCTGATTAAATTAATTTCGCAGTATTGTTTTGTGGTTTTAGAATCCACTTCAGACCAATAGCGAATATTGAGTAAGTTGAGGAGTATCAGTCTGCTGTCTATGACTGACTTTCAAATACAAGGCAGTTCACATTCTTCCAAGGAGAGGATATAATTCAAAGCTTTTTGTCCAACTTTTGATACAGAAAGCTTATGAAATAAGTCAAATTTATACTTACAATTTAATTTGGTTACATTATACATTTTACAACCACATATTATGTAAAATAGTTCTAAACTACTTTTTCTTTTTTACATCTCATTTCTTTGAACAATCTTATTCATAATCTTCATCATCAGCATCTTTGTCTTTACTGGAGCCCTTTTCTCTAGAACACATCAGTCTTTTTTCATCCCAGTTGTTTCATTCCTTGTATGATACTTTCACTGATACCTTTATCCTAAGCTACATGCCTCTTACATAAAAGTGTTTTTAACATTGGTTTTTGTAAATAGTCATAATCTTTGTAAAGTAACCATTTAGTATATTGCTTTATAAATTAAGCTCTAAAGAGCTCTTTATATAACATTCATCATTTGTGTTTATGAGGTTGCACCTCCAGGAATAAGCACTAAAACTGTGTTAGGTTTCTTTGCTCCTTTTTTACTGATACCATCAGGTGACTTCTGTAAGTATCCTAAATTAGTATTGATTGAGGTCATTTCAGGCTTATACATATTCTACAAATGCTTCTCAACCAGTTGAGACCAGAATTCACTCTTTTTGGTGAACTTTTGACTGTGATCTCACTTTAAAATTCTAGAGTTTCATAATTTCTTCTATGAAATGTTTATACCTGGATTATAAAACTTCTGAAAGGTTTGCTTAAATATTTTCTTTAAAAGAAAATAATTAACTCCGTAATGGAAGAAAGGCAGCACAAGGGATAATTTGTGATTAAACTTGGTCTTACATTTATGTATGATAGGCAAATGAAAAAGTGTGTCATTAGTGATAAAATCTTAAAACGGCTAAAGGATTAACCTAAATTGCCACCTTCTACTTTCTTTTGAAGAAATGTGTGATGTCCCGGACTTAGCATTAGAAGAAACTTAGTTTATGTATGAATTTTGCTGCAAGCTATAACCTTGCTATATCAATTAGGAGTCAATGCCACAATGAGTATTAAGAAGTAAGGAATTTATTATAGGAATTAAACCTTATTCAATTATAGGAAAAACTAGGGATATTAAGGTTCAAAAAAGATCAGAGAAAAGTCACCTAACCTGCCCTGATGGAGGTTAATGAGTTGGACCTTTCAGGTAGGCATGTCCAACTGCTGGAATCAAACTGTAAAGGTGGCTGGTGGGTTGTTGGCTCTTTACAGCTCCACCTTTATGAGTTTTCAGTGAAGTACCTGGTGATAGGTTTGGACCTGGTAGTTGCATATGTGGGATGGAGTGGGGATGTGTAAGGACAAATTGAAATTTTGCCCACACCCTTGTGTCTGCCCTTTACTAGCTCTAACCAATGATACCTTTGGAATGAAATGGCTGCTGCTTCACTTGCACCCCCAAATCTTACACAGATTTCACTTGGAGCAAATCTTAACCTGAAACCATACCAGGGAGGAAATTCCTGGAAATGTAGTTCTAGTTGACACAGTTTAAAACTTTAACTTGGGTTAATCACTTAGTCTTCTGAACTTAATTCCTTCATTTGTAAAATGGTGATAATTTTATCTTACAAGGTTTGATGAAGAAGATTAGATGAAATTACATGTGTGAAAAAGTTTTGAAGTACAAAGAACTATATAAAGGTTAGTTGTGTAGGTTTTTGTGAGTATGATGATGATTATAAACACATCCTCTGGAGGTGGCTTCTACTCTTAGGTAAGCTATCTCTCAAATACCATTTTGGATTTAGATTAGTGTTTTGCTGTCTTATTATTGTCCATTAAGCAAATGATTTCTTTAGTAACTTATCTTTTAATCTGTTCAGTAATCCTTTTGGTTATACCTTCTGAGTTTCTAGCATAAAACTCTGCAGGGGGAAGAAAAATAGATAATGGTCTGTCTACCCCTTCAATTTTTAGGGGAAAGGGTAAGGTATTTCCTGGAAGCTTTATCCAAAGCTTAGTCCATGTGTAGTTCATTGATCTTTGCTACGATTTACTTGACAATATTCAAAAATCCCATATATGGGATGCATATTTATTTAGGGCATCATGGGATTGAGAGAGTGGAAACTGCTGGTATCATGAATTCTTTTGTTCCTTGGTTTACAACAAACAGGAATACTTTGAGAATGAAGTTATGGCAGATATTAATGTATGAGTTATGCTAACAATATCTGTTTCTCCTTAAGGATTGAGTCAGACCTTTTGGAAATGATAAAGATATGAGGGTCTTGAGGGAACTTTTAGCATCTAGTAGCCAATCTAATCCTAGAAAACATTTTTTTTTTTTTACTAACTATAATTATGGATTTATTTTTGGAAAGTATCGAACAATTAAATAACATTAAAGAGCAAAGACGAAGGGTATTATTTTAATGTAATGATCTAATTTAATCCTCACAGCAATCCTATGAAGTAGATATTATAATCATTTCCATTTTACAGATGCAGAAACTGCGGGTTAAAGAGATTCCACAACTTGTCTCATGGCCAAAAAGGCTAGAACTGTAATTTGATTTTAGATCTTTTTGATTCCTTTCCATTTTGCCTAAGTTCAGTGACTTAGGAACGTTTTTTTTTGTTGTTGTTTTTTTTACATTTTTTGGAGGAATAATATTGTTTATAATGAGGATAACTACTTCAAAGTTGTTTAAAGGTATGTATGACATATAAGTTTATGGAATGGGTCACTAGAAATATGTTGCAGTTTGTAGGCAATACTGTGTTTTACTTTGAGTTGGATAATCATTAAGGCAAAATCTTAGAGGATAAACTGAGCTCATGTCGATGAATGGAAATCTGCTATTTCCAAAAGACTAGGTCTTCTTTTGAAGTTCAGTGTATTATCACTTTGTTCTTTGTGATGCTGGCTCCCTCTGTAGAACTTCGTTAAGATTGCAACTAGACTTTTTCAGTAATTTAGAAAAGTGATTGAAACATTGTCTAGAATAGATTATAAAATTTCCCTGTAAAACTTTACTTCCTATTTTAATCAATTCCAAGTGGGTCTTTTTTTGTTTTTAGTATAAATGTTACCTTTTGAAAATATCTCCCTTTGTATATACTAAATTTTAATAGCATATACAAAACAAAACCTTCTTCCTTAAACATTCCTGCAACTTTAATTCTTATTTGTTTAGGAAGGCTAGAGAGAGTTGTGATTTCTAGGTCGATGGGTCTGTGTGTGGTAAGACCAGCGGAAGTAGAAGAAAGCCTGATGGAAGACCTACAAATAAAAAAGGTTTAGAGTTTAGCTGGATTCTACGTATCGTATTTGAAAATATCCTTCTTTTTTTAGAGTTTGTCCAATGTTGAGTTGAGTGGGAAAATATGCACAAAGGGATTTTTTTTTTTTTTTTGCCTTGCTAATAAAAGGGAAAAGCTGGCTGGGTGTGGTGGCTCAGGCCTATAATCCTCGCACTTTGGGAGGCCAAGGCAGGAGGACTGCTTGAGCTCAGGAGTTTGAGACCAGACTAGGCAATAGCAAGACACCATCTCTACAAAATAATTAAAAAATTAGTCAGGCGTGGTGCTATGCACTTGTAGTCCTAGTTATTTGGGAGGCTGAGGCAGCAGCATTGCTTGAGGCCAGGAGTTGGAGGCTGCAGGGAGCTATGATGACAAGATTGCACTCCAGCCAGGGCAACAGAGTCAGATCCTGTCTCAAAAAAAAAAAAAGCAAATTTCTACATGGAAGAAGAGCAAAGAGAAATATCTTTGCAAGATCCCAAAATCCAACACAGAAATGTAGAAAAACTTCATGTATACAATCTATTTCTATGAATTTATGCTCTTATAGGCAAATCCTTTGTTAGCAAATTTTACTACCAATTTCTCTGTGTGGGAGTGCAGATATTTCTTTCACCACTACTTTTCCTCCTTTCTCTCTGTTGTGGATTGAATATTTGTCCCCTCCGAAATTCATGTTGAAATTTGATTGCCATTGTAACAGTGTTAAAAGGTGGAGTTATTTAAGCAGTGATTAGGTCATTGGACTACACCCTCATGAATGGATTAAGACCAGAGTGTGTTAGTTATCTCCAGAATGGGTTGCTTTCTCTTTTCCCACACACTCGCTTGCCCTCTTGCCTTCTGCCAGGGATAATACAACAAGAAGTCCCTGAGCAGATGCTGGTGCCATCCTTTTGGCCTTTCCAGCCTTCAGAACTGTGAGAAATAAATTTCTTTTCTTTATAAATTCCCCAATGTTAGGTATTCTGTTATAGCAGCAGCAAAGACACTCATCTAAAAGATTTTATATTGAATAATAGATTATATAATTAGCTCTTTAAAGAGCTATAAATTTTTAATTATAATGTAAATTCCACGAAGTCAGAGAGAATATGATTGACACGCAACATGGAATTCAGAAAAGTGAGAAACTGTAGTCAACCATAAAGCTAGGGACTAAAACATAATAGGATAGGAAAGAACTAAAGTACATATGCCTTTTCAATTTATAAATATTTAACTGTGTTCTTTTCTAAGTAAACTGAAGGATATTCTTAGGATTATCCATGGTAGGCTTTTAAACAATTTTGTAGGATAATTATATTTAAAACCTTTTAAAATACTAAACATCTTTATTATTCTGTTAAAATAGAATATGGTTTATACAGACAGACACACTGTATGGTGGCATAAAGAAATTCAAGGATATTCTAATTCTTTTTATGTTTCTTGATCTTGACTGAATTTGATGTAAGAGAATTCCTTGAAAGAATAGGTAGAACAATTTCGTAGATAGAACAATCCTTTGTTATCTATAAAGCACATATTATGCCCTTGAAATAGTAATATTGTTTTCCTATACAAGGATACCTTGGAGATATTGCGAGTTTGGTTCCAGAGCGCTGCAATAAAGCAAATGTTCCCAATAAAGCAAATCACACGAATTTTTTGGTTTCCCAGTGCATATAAAAGGTATGTTTGCACTTTACCATAGTCTAAGTGTGCAGTAGCATTATATCTAAAGAAATGTACATACCTTACTTTAAGTATATCTTATTGCTAAAAAATGATAATGATCATCTGAGCCTTCAGGCAGTTGTAATTGTTTTGCTGGTGGAGGGTCTTGCCTCATTGTTGATGGCTGCTGACTGATCAGGGGGGTGGCTGCTGAAGGCTGGGGTTTGCTGTGGCAATTTCTTAAAATAAGAAAACAATGATGTCTGCTGCGTTGCTCGACTCTTCTTTTCATGAAAGATTTCTCTGTAGCATGTGATGCTGTTTGATAGCATTTTACCCACAGTAGGACTCCTTTCAGAATTGGAGTCAGTCCTCTCAAATCCTGCCCCTGCTTTACCAAGTAAGTTTATGGAATATTCAAAATCCTTTGCTGTCATTTCGACAGCGTTCACAGCATCCTCACCAGGAATAGAGTCCGTCTCAAGAAACCACTTTCTTTGATCATTCATGAGAAGCAACTCTTCATCTGGTCGAATTTTATCATGAGATTGCAGGCACTCACTCACATCTTTGGGCTCTACTTCTAATTCTAGTTCTCTTGCTGTTTTCAGCCCATCTGCAGTTACTTCCTTCACTGAAGTCTTAAAACCCTTAAAGTCATCCACGAGGGTTGGAATGCACTTCTTCCAAACTCCTCCTGTTAATGTTGCTATTTCAGTGTCCTCCAATGATTCATGAATGTTCTTAATGTCATCTAGAATACTGAATCCTATGCAGAAGGTTTTCAATTTATTTTGCCCAGATCCATCAGAGGAATCACTATCTATGGTAGCTATAGCCTTACCAAATGTATTTCTTAACTAATAAGACTTGAAAGTCAAAATCGCTGCTTGATCTATAGGCTGCAGAATGGGTGTGTTGTTAGCAGACATGAAAAAAACATTAAGCTCCTTATACATCAGTGCTCTTGGGTGACCAGCTGCACTACCAGGAGCAGTACTATTTTGAAAAGTCTTTTCTTCTGAGCAATAGGTCTCAACAGTGGGCTTAAAATATCCAGTAAACCATTCTGTAAATAGATGTGCTGTCATCCAGGCTTTGTTGTTCTGTCGATAGAGCACAGGCAAGTGCATAATTCTTAAGGGTCCTAGGATTTTCAGAATGGTCAATGAACTAAGTCACCAGCTGCATTAGCCCCTAATAAGAGACTCAGCCTGTCCTTTGAAGCCAGGTATTGAGTTACCTCTAGCTATGAAAGTCCTAGATGGCATCTTCTAACAGAAGGTGGTTTTGTCTACATTGAAAATATGTTGTGGAGTGTAGCCACATTCATCAATCATCTTGGTAACTTTCTGCAGCTTCTACATCAGCACTTACTTACTGCTTCATCTCGTACTTTTATGTCATGGAGATAGCTTCTTTCCTTAAGCCTCATGAACCAATCTCTGCTAGCTTCAAACTTTTCTTCTGCAGCTTCCTCACCTTTTTCAGCCTTCAAAGAATTGAAGAGAGTTAGGCTTTGGCTTCAGGGAATGGTGTGGCTGGTTTGATCTCCTATCCAGACCGCCAATACTCTCCACATCAGCAATAAGGCTGTTTCACTTTATCATTCGTGTGTCCCCTGGAGTAGCACTTTTAAGTTCCTTTTCCTTTGCATTCACAACTTGGCTGTTTGGTGTGAGAGGCCTAACTTTCCGCCTGTCTTGGCTTTCAGCATGCCTTCCCCACTAGACTTAATCACTAAGCGGTAATGATTTCAAGCCTTTTAAACCTACTGTCGGTTATTTGGAAAAACGAATATTGTATGATATAAAGCATTTCTTTTTATTGCTTATTTCAGGTTTTACTATTTGGGAAACTTTTGTGTGGAAGCAGAAGTCTGTTAACTATTTTCTTTTTTTTTTTGATACAGAGTCTCACTCTGTTGCCCGGGCTAGAGTGCTGTGGCGTCAGCTTAGCTCACACCAACCTCAAACTCCTGGGCTCAAGCGATCCTCCTGCCTCAGCCTTCCAAGTAGCTGGGACTACAGGCACGTGCCACCATGCCTGGCTAATTTTTTTTCTCTATATATATTTTAATTGTCCAGCTAATTTCTTTCTATTTTTAGTAGAGACGGGGGTCTCACTCTTGCTCAGGCTGGTCTCGAACTCCTGACCTTGAGCGATCCACCTGCCTCGGCCTCCCAGAGTGCTAGGATTACTGGTGTGAGCCACCTCGCCCGGCCTATTAACTATTTTCTTTCTGGAGTGTTTTATTGATACTGTAAAACAAAACTTATCAATAGGACTAATTTGGACTTGGTTTTGTTTGATAGTGTTATCACTATCCTCCTACATAATTATCCTTTGTCCACATTTGTAAGGCAGAATAAATAAAGCTATTATTTAAGTTTAATTCTGGGAATGATTTAGCATACAGTGTAATGTCAATCTGTGGGACTTTTATGTAAAACTTTTCTTTTTTTAATAGATTTTAGTCTCTTTCTGCCATCTTGGAGCCTGTGGCAGTCTGCTGGGAACAGGACTTCTAAAGGGCAAATATGTCTGGAAGGCTGTGGTCCAAGGCCATTTTTGCTGGCTCTAAGGTCTCCGGAACCAACCAGAGCACACAATTCTTCTTAAAATTGAAGGTGTTTATTCATGAGATGAAACTCAATTCAATCTGGGCAAGAGATATGCTTATGTATATAAAGCAAAGAACAACACAGTGATTCCTCGTGGCAAAGCAAGCAAAAGCAGAGTGATCTGGGATAAGGTAACTCAGACATAGTTCATGCCAAATTCTGAAGCAACTTTCTTGCTAAGGCGATTGGACACAGAATCAGTATGCTGCTGTACCTCTCAGGGATTTACACTAATGAAAAGTGAATAAATAAAAGTGGATTTATCCTAAAAAATAAAAGTAGATTTTATTTTTTAGAGCAGTTTTAGGTTCACAGCAAAATTGAGCAAAGGTACAGAAATATACCACGTACTCCCTGCCCCCACACATGCATAGACTCCCCCCCAGCCCCCCACCCCCTTTTTTTTTTGAGACAGAGTCTCACTCTCTTGCCTGGGGCGAGTGCCGTGGCATCAGCCTAGCTCACAGCAACCTCAAACTCCTGGGCTCGAGCAATCCTACTGTCTCAGCCTCCCGAGTAGTTGGGACTACAGGCATGCGCCACCATGCCCGGCTGATTTTTTCTCTATATATTTTTAGCTGTCCAATTAATTTCTTTCTATTTTTGGTAGAGACGGGGTCTCGCTCTTGCTCAGGCTGGTCTCGAACTCCTGAGCTCAGGACGATCCGCCCGCTTCGGCCTCCCAGAGTGCTAGGATTACAGGCGTGAGCCACCGCGCCCGGCCTCCCCTTTTTTTTTTTTTTTTTTTTTTTGAGACAGAGTCTCATTCTGTTGCCCTGGGTAGAGTGCAGTGGCATCATCACAGCTCACTGTAACCTCAAACTCCTGGGCTCAAGGGATCTTCTTGCCTCAGCCTCCCAAGTAGCTGGGACTGTAGGTGTGCACCATGACACCCAGCTAATTTTTCTATATTTAATAGAGACAGGGTCTCACTCTTGCTCAGGCTGGTCTCGAACTCCTGAGCTCAAGCAATCCTCCCACCTGGGCCTCCCGGAGTGCTAAGATTAAAGGTGAATGCCACCACACCTGGCCTACATTTACTGCCATTCCTTTAATTTTACTAATGAAGCTGAGGCATAAAATCATAATTGGCAATAAAACTGATTATTCTGATTTTTTGGTCCATTTTTCTTTCTGTTTTACCAAGTTGTATTTTTCCCCCAGTATATGCATTATGAAAGTATATTAAATTTTGAATTTATTCCCTTTAAGGAGCTTTTTTCTTTATTTTCCAACCATGGATTTCTAGTTTGAATACAAGTTGAGAAAGCTCACATAAAATAGTAATACCTAATGATTAAATAGTCTCTCCTATATTGTCATGACCTCTTTGAAGTCAGGGTAATATTTCCTTGTATGAATAGAAACTTAGAAAGTATACTTGCTCAAGGTCACAATGTATATGTCATTGTTGAATAACACTCTTAAATCAATGTAGCTCTTGGCTCCTTTTTCATCATTAGCTTTTGTATTGTATGAGGTAATTCACATAAATTACCTAACTAGTTCGCATGATGGGGACATTCAAATATGCACATTATTTATATTTGGCCTGTTATAATTTTTTAAATTTTTTAACTTTAATTTTTATTATTATTTTTTGAGACAGAGTCTCATTCTGTTGCTCAGGCTAGAGTGCAGTGGTGCAATCACAATTCACTGCAGCCTGGAACTCCTGGGCTCAAGTGATCCTCTTGCCTTAGCCTGCGGAGTAGCTGACACTACAGCATCCACCACCACACCCAGCTAATTTTGTAGAGGTGGGGTCTTGCTATGTTTCCCAGGCTGGTCTCAAACTCCTGGGCTCAAGTGATTCTTCTTTCTGCCTCAGCCTTCCAAAGCACTGCGAATATAGACACAAGCCACCATGCTAAGCTGGTTTTTCTAAACTGAAACTCTGATCTGTTTCTGGTTTAAAAGATTTCAATACCTCCCCTTTGTCTGTATGATGAAGCCCATAGGACATCATCTGCTTTTTATTCCCTAGTTCTGGCATCTATTTGCAGTTCACTGAAGATGTTCCTCTTGCACACATATCTGTGTATACACTGCTGCCTCCTTAAAAACCTCCTGCTTATAGGATCCACTCTTCTTACCTCAGGATTTAGATCTTTACCTGGAAAGCTTTCTTGACCTCCTCAATCAGGATTATGCCCAGAATTTATGTTAGAGGAGTTACTAGATTATTTTGTAATTCTGTTTAGGTTTTTAAAAATCTCC
This sequence comes from Indri indri, assembly GCA_004363605.1. NCBI lineage: Eukaryota > Metazoa > Chordata > Mammalia > Primates > Indriidae > Indri > Indri indri. Next base: position 48,470 of record RJWJ010004635.1, read on the forward strand.
TCTAGATTATGAGCTAGCCAAAGGTAAACATACTTTTATCTTTATATCCTCAGGCCTTGATATTATAGTAATATGCCAATCAAATTCTAGCAGCTTCAATACATTTTTAATGAATAAATATCATACTTAATTGTCTCTAATTCTATCCATTCTTCTTCTTTTCATAATTCTTGCCTGGAATTTTATAGTAGCACTTCATGTGACCATCCTGCCTCAATTCTTGCACCTTCTTCTTTCCATACTACATATTCTTTTAATGTTTGTTGTACTTTAGTTCTGTCCTAATGACTATCCACTTTACTGGAACTCTAATTTGTCCCATCATTTGACTATGCTATTAGAGCACTATAGTAGTTCTCCATTGCCTACAAGTAAGTTTCAACTTATTAAGTATCGCAGTTAATAATTGGAACTTGGCTTTCCCCTCTAGTCATAGCTCCTGCCAACAGCTGCCTTCTGCCTAGCCAGTAACATCTAATTGCTTGTGATTGTTTCTGTATCTTTGCATGTGCTTTTCTACCTGTTCCCAATCTTGTCTGCTTGATGACTTTAGAATTTAGCTGCTTCATCCAGAAAGCTCCCTGTTCAATCGTAAATAAGTTTGCTTCTATTGTATTGTAATTTGTCTGCATGTCCCCTATATTAGACTGAGTTTCTTGAGGCCTGTGACTTTCATATTCAGTTCTGGGTGTATTACATAGGTCTGCTCATTAGATGTTGTTGAATTAAATTCCTGTGGGTTATGGGATAAATATTACTTGAATTACAAGTTAAATTTTAAGAAAATGATGCTTTAGGAATTTTAGGAAAATTACATTAGTTTTTAAAGCATAAGCAAAAGACAATATTTTTATTTCCTGTATATCTAGTATGCACAGATAGATTTTTAGACAATTTTAAACGATTCTGATTTCTCTGTGTCAGATGTTCTAGAAAACTGTAAAAAGATTTTGATGCATAATTTAATTCTTTTAAAAATAGAGTTAATTATCAGAACATTTCTAGAGCATAACTTTATTCCTAGGCTGATTTTATCCTTTTGCCTTACTTGTTGTCACTGATATGTGGTATCAAAGACATCAGAGCTGGACATTAGTTAAAGTAGTAAAAACATTTTATTCAGGAACTATGGCAATAAGGGAAAAGAGAACTAAGTATAGAACAGGGCTCAGTTCCAAATACAGCAATGACAAGTGAGCATTTGTAGCCAAGGAGCCAAGTAGGGGTAGAAAATTACTAAGAGAAAACATCAGGGATAAGAGGGGATTCTGGCTAAATTGACTTGACAAGCTTCTTGCTGAAGGCAGGCCAGGATAATCAATATCACCTGGGTATGGTTGGGCTTTAGGAAATTGGATATCAAAAATGGGTGATTCTCACTAAACTGACTTAGCAGATTCTTGCTGCAACTGGGCTCTTGAGCACAAGGCTCAAGGATAGGACTTAGTTGAAAAGGGCTCAGAGGAGCCTGTCTAGAGTTTAGTGAAGGAGAAAATCTTTTCTAGATCTAATATGATTTATAAAGTATAGAACAGAGCTTCTCAGAGGGTGGTCTCTAGACCAACAGCATCGGCATCACCTGGGAACTTTGCTAGAAATGCAAATTCTTCAGGCCCATGCCAGACCTACTAACTCTGAAACTCTGGAAGTGACATGCAGTGCTTCTGTGTTTTAGCAAGCTCTGCAGGTGATTCTGATGCATGCTGAAGTTTCAGAACTCGTAAATAGCAAAATGAGAACATCAAGATGATGATCATGTCATTTAAACCAAAGTCAAATGTAAAAAATCAAAACTGTATCATGTATTTTGGTAATGTGTACCATGTATAGAAGACTTTACCTGCTTTAGCAATATGACCTCTTTTGGAGTAGATCTTAAAAGTGGTTTTGTGTTTTGCTTAAACTTTGCAAGTTTACAAAGCATCACATATTAAAGATGGACACTACAATTTAGATTGTAGAATCTAGTGCAGGCACCTTAGAGATTTGTAATCGAATCGAATCCCCTTATTTGATGATTGAAGAAACTGAGGGGCACACTGCTGGATAGTGGCAATAGACTTACTAAAAGAATGTAAGCTTCCTCTTCCATGGACTGGAATGCTGTTTCTGCCACTGTGTTACTTGATTTAAATATACCTTATTTATGTGTTATTAGTATTTTATTCTCTGAAAGCCTCGCCTCCCCAGAACATAGAAAAGAACATCCAAAATGGACATTAAATATCTTCTCTGAAAGTCTTTTTTCATGGGTGAATTATTTTAGACTTAAAAAAAAAAATTATAGCATAAAAAACAATACCATAAAGCTTAAGAAATAAAACATTCAAGTATAATTAAAACCCTGTTTCTGGTATCTCTAAATACTATATAGAGTATTGCTTTGCAGTCTTAGAAACTATTTAAATGGTATTCTGTGCGTGACCTTCAACTTCCTTTTTTTCAACATAGTTCTTGAGATTTATGCATATTGATACATATAACCCTACTCCATTCATATATATATATCTTTATGGGGTTTCATCATATCATTATATCAAGATATATTCATTCTATTGATATCTTATTACTAATTTTACCCCATTATTATTCTGTTAGTTTTGATTATACTTTTTTTTTTTTTTTTTTTTTTTTAAGAGATGAGATCTTGCTCTGTCACCCAGGCTGGAGTACATTGGCACACTCATAGCTCACGAAGCCTCGAACTTCCACGCTTAAGCAGTCCTTCCTCAGCCTCCCAAGTAGCTGAGATTATAGGCACTCGCCATGATTATATTTTTAAAAAAATTTCCTTCTGTTTCTTGTATTGGTTCTGTTCCATCTTAGTTTCTTTCTTTCTTTCTTTCTTTTTCATTTTGGTCTCTTTCACGTTAGCATGTCCTTCAAATGTCAAGTGATTCTTGGCTGTTCTCTCATATTCTAGAGTGAGGCACTAAGAAGCTGACTGGTGTGCATGCTCTGTGTGCATGGGCAAGGCATGTCAATGGACAGGCCTCATCATAGAATGATTTGGTTCAGATTAGTCTTTTCCTTGAGGTAACCCCAGATATCTGTATCTACAGGTCTTCTATTTCTTGGCCGAGTTAGAATTCTCTAATATCCCACCTGTAGTGTATAAGACTTGGCTACCACCAGCATGCTGAGGTCTGAGTTGGGTGGGTGAGAGAGAATGTGTGGGAGGGAGGGGGCAGGCTGGGGAGAGAAGAGGAGGAGAGGGAGAGATGGAGAAAAAGGAAACTCAAGTGAGCTGGGGTTTATTTTGCCGTTCAGTGGGCAGACTCTTGTTTAATCTGTTTTTTAATACAGATACACAGCCCCTACTCTAGAAATTTCTGAGTTTTTTGGTGGTTCTGCAAATAAATCTGTTTTCTTCTTATTTGTGCCTTCTCTTTCTCCTCCTTAGGCTTTGGTTTTAGGTTTTCCCTGATGCGCTGGTTCAGATATGGTTCTTTGTTTCTGTTGCTTTAAAGCCTTCAACATACCATTTTTCACCAAAAATACTGTTTTTGTGAGTTAATTGTTATTTTAGTGCAAGGAGCAGAAATGAACTTTGCTTTAAATCTTTTGTGTTGAAGTAAAAGTTAATGGTGAGAGTATTTTTTTAATATAAAAGTTGTACAAATTGAGATGTTTAATTCCCTTACATTAGGAAAAGGCAACATAATTAAAAGGGAGAATTGTATCTGAAATGTTCTCAGAGAGTAGGAAAAAAACAATAGCTACATTGTAAGCTCTGTGAGAGAATAGGCTTATATCTTTATGTTTGCTTTCCATTGTATACTCAGTGCCTAGCACAGGGTAACACAGTATATGGCTAACTGATAGTTATTGGAAAATATATTTAAGTGTTTTTTTAAGTGTTTTATTTCAGACAATTAAAAGTGCATTTAGGAAATATGGTATCTTTTTTATGGCTTTTTTGATCCTGCTCTCCTTCTTCATTTCACATTTAAAAGCCTGATATGAAATTTACCCAAATAAATAATATCACCTTATTTTTTATTTTGTTTTTGGTTGGTTTATCTTCCTTTGTTTTAGCTCGTAAATCGTGACCTAATTTATGTCTTCACCATTATCCAGCACACTGTTAGTATTTAAGCAGCTTTTATCATTAATAAACCTTAAGATCAGCCTTATTAATTTCAGTTGTTTATTTTGACATACCTATTTAAAAAAATTTTTAAACTTAAATAACAGGCCAGGCAGGGTGGCTCATGCCTGTAATCCTGGTACTCTGAGAGACCAAGGCAGGAGGATCCTTTGAATTCAGGAATTCGAGACTAGCTTGAGCAAGAGTGAGACCCTGTCTCTACTGAAAATAGAAAAAATTAGCTAGGCTTGGTGGTGGGCGCCTGCAGTCGTAGCTACTTGGGAGGCTGAGGCAGGAGGATCACTTGAGCCCAGAAATTGGAGGTTGCAGTGAGCTATGCTGACGCCAATGCACTGTACCTGGGGTGACGGAGTGAGATAGAGTCTCAAAATAAACAAACAAAAACATAAATGACAGATGGCTGTTTTTTGTGAAGATTATTATGTTCACATCTCATTCTCTTCAGTGAATTGTATAGATTTCTTACCTGTATATAAAAAATACAAATTTTGATTAAAAATGACACTTTTAAAAAAAACTAAGACAACCACAAGGTTAATTTCTGAGTTACTTTAGCTTTAATGATACTATAATAATGATTACCTTCTCAATAATTAAAAACCAAAGCAATGCTGTAACCTTCATTCAGTTTTCAAGTATAGTTTTGCTTGTTAATCAAGCTACTTTTCATTATTTATTTACAGTACTTTATAAATGATTTCCTATTATGCAGTTTTTTAAAGGGAGTATTATTAAAATAAATGTCAAAAATTATTTGAAAACTAAGATGATACACCCACCAGATGGTGCTGTTTCGTCTGTTTTGTCTGTGACAATACGTAGGATAAATGAATATAGAACATTTAAAAAAGTGTATGGAAGATCTCCTAAAATTATTTGAGCATAGAATTTTGGGAGCAGATGAGTTCAGTAGAAGGAAGTATTGAAATGTTATAAACTTGTATTCAGTACTGTCTGTTTATCTTAATAAAGTACTCATTGCCAGAGTTTATGGCAGAGAAGCTACTATTTCATCTAAATTTTCAGTAGATTTTTAAAAATGTTGACATATGTGCAAATCCTATTTACTGTCATAACTGTAGATGCATGAAAAATGAAATTATTTATTAGAGGAGGTGTGTGTTACCAAAATTTGTTTCAAGTTTTCTTTGCACTTTTTTGTTTTTGTTTTTGTTTTTGTTTTTGTTTGAGACAGAGTCTCACTCTGTTGTCTGGGCTAGAGTGCCCTGGTGTCAGCCTAGCTCACAGCAACCTCAAACTCCTGGGCTCAAGCAGTCCTACTGCCTCAGCCTCCCGAGTAGCCGGGACTACAGGCATGCGCCACCATGCCCGGCTAATTTTTTCTGTATGTATATTTTTAGTTGTCCAGATCATTTCTTTCTATTTTTTAGTAGAGATGGGGGTCTCGTTCTTGCCCAGGCTGGTCTCGAACTCCTGACCTTGAGCGATCCACTGGCCTCGGCCTCCCAGAGTGCTAGGATTACAGGCGTGAGCCACCGCGCCCGGCCCTTCTTTGCACTTTTAAGTAAACAATATTACTGTCTCACCTGGGTTACATAGTTATATACAAATTAGTGGAAACATTTTAGTTATTTATATGTTAGTAATTATTTCCCAAATAAAGGAAAATTAGGCTGGAATTCTTTATTTTTACAAGGGAAAAAGATGACTCTTCTAAATTAATTTGTGTATTAGGAAGAAAGCAATTATGTTATGCAATATTCATTTGATGCAGACTTGAATGACTATTCATTTTAGCTAAAGAAATACACTTTTCAGTGAAGTTTGAAAAATTTAGCCAGCCCTTAAGAATGTTTCTAGGATTTTAATGTACTCCCCCACCCCCCGCCCCAATCCTCCTATCCCCTGTTGTCATCATCACTCTGTATTTCTGTCTGGCCATAAGGCATAAAGGTGTGTAGGTGCTGTTATAAGTATTTGCCAAAGTCATTGTTGTCTATACCAACAATGATTTTACTGGCTTGTGTGAGATTAAACTTATTTTTAAATCTTGCACTTGCGTTTTTCCTCTGGAAAAGTATACGTATAACTTTGAATTCAGTGTTCAATTATTTATAACAAATGAAACATGTCTCTATAGGCCAGTAAATTTAGATAGTAGAATTTCTTGTATTCTTATACTTTGTTTTTGAATGAATATGTTAATCATGATTATATTAATTTTCACCCATACCCTTAATATTAGGAACTACCATAATGCTTCATTTGAACTTGTTTCATAGCATTTGTCTTTTTTTTTTTTTTTTACTTTGCATTATAGTTTTGGAGTATACATCAGATCCCTTCTAGAAGAGTATAAGAATGTAAAGGAGTTTTCTTTTTTTTTGAGACGGGGTCTTGTTCTGTCACCCAGGCTCGAGTGCAGTGGCCTAGTCATAGCTCACTGCAACTTCAAACTCCTGGGCTCAAGTGATCCTCCTGCCTCAGCCTCCCGAATAGCTGGGACTATAGACACACACCACCACGCCCAGCTAATTTAAAAAAAATTTTTGTAAAGACCAGGTCTTGCTATGTTGTTCAGACTATAATATAAAGTTCTTCATGCTTTGTTTCCCTCATTCCACTTAGCATAGTGCTTTACATACAGTAGATGACATGTATATATTTGTCGCATAAATGAATAGTTTTGCCATACCAAGTATTAGGTCATTTAATATGAATGTCTGATTTCGAATCAAAAGTTTAGTTTATTGTATCTCAAACAAGAAGCAGTACAATTAATCAAAATATGCACCTAAACTATTGACGCAGTTTTGCCATCTTAATGGTAGCTTGCTTATGCCAGCAGCGAAGAAGCCTAGAGAGCAAGTGGCAATGAAATCGTGAAAGGCGTTTTCCACAGCTTGTTGAGAATGGAATATTTTTCCCTGCAAGAAGTGGTCCAAAGCCTGGAAGAAGTGGTAGTCAGTTGGTGCAAGATCTGGTGAATACGGTGGATGACTGAGAGTTTCCAAGTCCAGCTGCTGTCGTTTGAGCAGAGTTGTTTTTTGTAACACGTGTTCTTGCAAGAGGATTGGCCTATCTCTGTTGACTAATTTTGGCTGCTTAATCATGAGCATCTTCATCATTTAATCCAAATGGTTGCAGTAGACATCTGTTGTAATCAACTGACTAGGTTTCATGAAGCTGTAGTGGATAATACCAGTGCTGGACCACCAAACAGATACCATTAGCTTTTTTTGATGAACATTTGGTTTCGGGCTGTGTTCGGCACTTCATCTTTATCCAGCTATTGTGCTGAACACTCGTGATTGTCAGAAAGAATCCATTTTCATCACATGTAACAATATGGAGTGGAAATGGTTCACCTTTATTTTGTGACAACAAAGAGAGGCAAACTTCGAGACAATTTCTCTTCTGATGCTTGTTTAATTCATGCGGAACCCATCTATCCAGCTTCTTTACCTTACCCATTTGTTTCAAGTGGTCCAATATTGTTGGAATAGTAATGTCAAACTTTGCTGCTAATTCATGTGTAGCTTGAGATGGATTCACTTTCACTAGTTTTCAGCACATCATTATCCACCTTGGTCACCCACGTGGCTCATTTTCAAGATTAAAATCACCAGAATGGAACTTCTCAAACCATTGACATACTGTGTGTTTATTAGCCGCAACCTTCCCAAAACACTTAATTGGTATTTCAAGCTATCTGTGCTGCATTGTTTCCATGATGGAACTCATATTTGAAAATAACATGAATTTTTGACTTAAACTTGGTTTCACAAAAATTGCTCTAAAAAAACTTGGAAGATAATCACAAGCCAAATGTGAGGATGTACCTTTACAATTAAAAAAAAAAAAAAAAACTCAAGAGTGTCAAAATGAAATGTCAGGGATATCAACTATTAAACTTAGTACTTAAGGAAATCAGACATTTAGCACTTAATGACCTAATAGTAATATTATATTACAAAGACAATGATTTAGACAGCTTTTCTTCCTTTTAGGAATTTCCATAGTGGCAAAGAATATTCTGTATTCTGTAGGTTTTTTTTTTTTTTTTTTTTTTTTTTTTTTTTTTTTTTTTTTTTTTTTTTTTTTTTTTTTTTATCTTTTCTGACCTGCCTTTTTATAGTTGATTTTAAAAAGGCCCAGCTCATTGGAATCTTTTGGAATCATAATAGTGATGCATTCTGTCATGATGTGGATAAGTGTATTTTCAGGTTTTTTAAAAAAAATCAAAATCTTGTTGTCAGCCTGAATGAGTATTACACATTGTCTAGTCCAGGAGTTCTGAGTGTAGTTCAGGCCTCCTGTGGGAGGTGGTGGTGCAGAGTGCGGCGGGCGGGGGGGACATAAGACCTTTACAGGGGTTCCGTGAGGGGAGAACTGTTTTCAAAATAATGCTAAGATATAGTTTGCCCTTTTCATCCTCATTCTCTCATGAGTGTATGTAGAGTTTTCCAGAGGTTACATGACATGCTACACTGATTGAACATACACATTTTATGAGAATCTAGCAGTTCTCTGTTAATCCTGTCAAAAGACAGCATTACGACAAATTTAGTTTAAAGATCTCCGTTGGCTTTATTGTGATCTAGAATTGGGCAACATTTCATAAAATAGAGTAAGTGGTCCAATGAGTTGAGCAGAGAGGGTTGGTTTTATAGACAGAAAGGACTGAAGAAAGCAGAAATAAAGAACAAAAAGTGGATTGGTCATTTCAAAGTTACTCACCTTGTAAGGTGGGGACAGGGAGACAGAACAATAGAAAGATAACTGGTTAATATCCAGTTACTTCAGGTTAAGGATTAAAACAGAGTGAATTTCATTATATGCCAATTGAAGATTAAAACTAGCCTCTTTGGTGAAATTAGGCTGTTATGTCCCTCTTTATTTATTTTTTTTAATTCCAGGGTATTGTGAGGGTACAAACGTTATAGTTACACTTTATGTCTTTGCCTCACCCAAGTGTGGGTTAAAGGCATGCCCTTCCCCCCACCTTAGTGCTCCCCGTGTCCTTTAGTTGTTGATTTGTCCCCCCCCACCCCCAATCTCCCTAGTCTCTAGAGAGTATTTCTGCCATGTAATCAACCTAGTGTTGATCAGTTAGTACCAGTTGTTATGTCCCTCTTGAGATTTCTCAGAGGTCCAGATAACAACTCAGTTTTGAATTGATGAGCACCAGTGACTCCATTTTGATTTTCTGTCGGGTCTGTTGGGGCCTAGTGCAGGAGTTTAGTCCAAAACAATGGCCTATAATATTTGTTTAATAAGCCAGACATTAAAGAGATGTGTAGAAATTATAAAACTACTCTTCTCACTAAATATTTTTGGTTTGGAAATATTATTTTTAATAAAATGTTACTTATTGACATTTAATGTCTATTATTTTTAAAAAATAAACATTTTTAAAAGTCACTTTTTAATTTCTTCTACCCCACCCCCACCAGCCACACCCATCCCCACCCCCCATTTTGCCACAATAACATCCATTCCTAGGTGTTTTAAGTGGGGTGCATTCATGTTTGTTCATCTACCTCTCTTTGGTGATCAGGAGGCACATGAAATCACTCAACCGGGCTACTGCCTTAAGTGTATGGAATGGGGCTGAGGATTTCCCACGGGGAGAGGGTGGGAGAGTGAGAACACATAGTGAAACTTGAAGATGAATGAGGAAAAACCTGCACAGTAGGGAGTGTACTGGCCCCATACCCCAGGGAGAATGGCTCAAAAACCATCCCCTGCTAGGCCTGGACTCTCTTTGTTCCACTCCTGTGTTTGGTCCCAAGAGAGTCTTATTTAGCATCCTCCTTTGACTTGGCTACCCCTTTCCCAGGAAGACGTAAAGTGTAATATCAACCTCCAAGGTAGTGGTTCTCAAGGGTTTGCAGGGGTTTCCTGAGTTAAAAAAAAAAAAAAAGTAGGGAACTGATATTTTGCCCCAGACAGAGTTTCTCTCACACACACTTCCTCCTCCACCCCCACATGCAGTTTGGAAGCTCTATATTTTAATTTCTAATATGGTCACTAGGGATAGTTATTAAAGCTCCTTGAACTACTCAATACTATTTATAAGGGGTTCTGAGATGAAAATGTGTGAGAACTTGTCATCCTAATTCTTTATCCTCATTTCACAAATGAGAGTACTCTGAGCCCTAGAGAAGTTAAGTAGTTCAGTTAAGTACACTCAGCCAGTTTTTGACTTAGATTACTGACTTCTGACTGCTTTGATTTATTTTATTAGCTGTTTTGCTGTTTATTCTCCAGCCTAATACCAGCCCTGAGCTCCTTAAATTGTTTCTTAGTTTGGTATTAATAACATTTGTTAAGTACATGAGTAAATTGGGAATATTGACCTGATTTTCAGCAACAATAAAATGGTGCTTTTTTAAACTCATAAAATGTCTAGTATAACCTTGCTATAAAGTATGAACTTTCTAGCAGGAAAAGGGAATTAATAGATGAAATAGTGTAACCTTAGTGTCGAGAGTAAAGTTGAGGGCAAAGAGTAGCTTCTTGTGTTTTAGAGACTCTTTTATTATCTTTTGTAATTTTTTTTTCCCTCCTTCTTAAACAGTAAAACATTGGTTACAAGCTTCCCTGGACATTTATGGCAGCCCACCCATAGAAGAACAAGTATTCTATCCTAAAGTTTTAAAAATTAAGGCAAGAGGTTAATAATTATACATATACTGCTGTTTTTTTTTTTTTGGTGGATATATACTATTTCTCACGTTGAAATTTATGGTGGGGGGGGTAGATTCTAAACCACCACTCACTTTTTTAATTGTTGAAGGAATTTAAAATTATGTCATGAAGAAACTGGGTAATTTTAACTTGAAGAAAGGCAATTAAGATATACACAATAGCCCTCTTCACACAAAGAGGTTTCATGTGAGATTAGATTTATTGACTTATTTTGTAAAACCTCAAGGATAAAAGAACCAATGGGTGGAAGACACGGATTGAATGATTTTTAGCTCAGTAAAGGAAAACTGTAGTAGTAAAGAAATACAAAAATAGAATCAGTTTATTTTGGAGGTAATGAATTCCCTTTCTCAGGAGGTCATAAAGCACGGACCAAATTATTGATGTTACTGAACTGAACTGGTCTGTTTGCCTGCACATAATGGAAAGCCAAACACCGAAGCATTGAATTTTCGTAGAGAGAAAGGTTTATTGCAAGGCAGCCAAGCAAGGAGATAGGAGACTGGCTCAAATCTGTCACCTTGTATTGAGAGATTTTAAGGGAAGGGTTTTGGGGTTGATTAGTGATTGGCAGAGGGAAAGGCGAGGTTTGGAAAGTCTTCTGGGTATGTACAGTTGTCTCTTCATGCCTCTTGATGGGTGATGTGCAAATTCAGGGGAAATTAGTATGTTTCATGAAAATTTGGGCTGTGACGGCAGACTCCTATCAGCCATATTGGCTCCAACTGATTTCAGCTAGTTTTATCTTACAAGCAGAGGGAATTTTAACAAGCTGTTTCTATTTTAACAAGCTGTTTCTTTTCTTATCTGCCATCCCCTAAGATAAGCTCTGTTAGTCACTGGTTTCTGTAACCCTTTGGGGCATGGTTTCATTGACTCTTGGCAAGAATGTTGGCAAATGAAATAGGAGACAGGGTTAATTGGGTTAGATGACCTTTAAGATTCTTTTATTATGTGTTTAGGTATACTTGTTGAAAATAATGTTTCGCGACAAAGAATTTAAAAAGGCAATTGGTTTAACAAATGTATTCCAGTTTGATATCAGCTGGTCAATAAACCTGAAGATTTTATGGATCTGTGGTCTTGCCATGATCAGTGTTATTGATTCTCCTGGAGGAAGTATGTTTTGTTTGTTTATTTTATTGCAAGCCATTTAAAGAGATTATAGATTGGTAGCAGAAATTTGGAAGAGAAAGGGATGATAAACATTAGAAAGGAGGATAAAAGCCATTTTGAAGATATAAATTGAATTCATTTTGGGGGTATATTTTCTAATTTCTTTATGTCTACCAGTAAAATATTCCATGACCAATATTTGGTGAAATACTCCTTAGTTGTTGCTGGTTTTATAAGTAATAGGGTCCTTTGTAATATAATGACTAGAATGATGACTGCATTAAAACATATTATATTACTTCTTAATTTAACAGAGTATTTAAGGGAAGGTTGTAGCTTTTCTTAATCTCTTTATTTTCTTGGCATGCTAGAGGGAAATATGTGTTCTTAATATTAACTTTAAACTTTTTTATAAATATAGAGTAGAAAGCCCAAAACACTAGAAATAAATGGATTATAGAAAAATATTGGCTTTATTTTCATTTGTGAATGGGTATTCATGTGTCATTATGTATGTATTTCTCTCTATATGTCATTTATATCCTTAAGACTTTTCAAAAGAATTTGAGATCTTATAATTTCTTATTTGTTGTACACATGTGCGCATGTACACACACAGAGTTTTACTTGTTCATCAAACATTTATTGAAGGTCTGGCAGAGGAGTTATAAAGTTAAATTACTACGGAGTTTAAGTGGGAAATGAATGAGTTGAAATGAGCCAGGTTGAAGCAATAAAGATTGATTGATTGATAGATTATCACTTCTCTTCAAAATAAGATCTGCGGCATTGTAGAATCTTGCTGTGAGATATACAATATAAATGAGATTGTTGCCCGTGTTATTTAAATAGTTGAGAAATTCAACTGGAACTGAATGAAAGGTTTTCCTGGTTATCCAGCCATTGTATAAATTAGCAGATCATTCCATTCTTCTATTTATTAATTAATTCATGTATTCATTTAATATTTACTAATCTTCTACTGTGTATAAAGCCTTAGACACTGAATATGGTGCCAGACTGTAATTTTCCTTCACTCATGAAGTTTACAGTCTAATGGAGAAGACAGACTTGAGCTTTAAATTTCCTATTCAGTAAGTATTTCTAATATAATGTAAACTAAAAAAGCTTAGGACTTAAAGTCTGATGACTTGAGTTATTGTGCCACTACCTACTTGTTCGTTCATTTAGCAGTCGTTATTGAGTTTTTACCATATGTACCAGAAAGGCAGAGATGAGTAAGATATTACCCTGCCCTGAAAAAATCCAGTCTGTCTGGGATTATAGACAGGTAATAACTATCCATTATATAGTATGATAACTGTTATGATAGAATTATGTATAACATTGTACAAGAACAGTCAATATCTCTAGCTGTGAGAGATGCAAGAAGCTATCTCAAAGAGCTGATGTTGGAGGTGGGCCTTGAAGGATAAGCAGAAATAGTTGGGTACGTGGGGATCAAAGGAGGAGTTACCCATATGCCGAAAAATATAAGGATGCTCATGAACACACTCAGGCATGACTAGGCAAGGTGTATTTGCAGAATGGTGAGACATTGTATAGTTTGGTTAAAACACTGGGTATGTAATGGAAGGTTAAGAGAAGATATGAGGTTAAAGTAGTTAGATTTTTATATGAGAGGTATTTGGGATCTGTGGAAGGTTTTTAATTAGGCACACACATACGCAGTCTGCATTTTGTAAAGATAGTTGACAGAATATAGAATGAAGTGGAGAGAAGTTGAGGCTAGAAGCAGGTGTACCAATTTGAAAACTCTGCATAATAGATATGAATGAAACAAAAAGGGTCTCCTATAGGGTAGTAGTAGTAACTTTAGAACACAGGGATAGTAACTTTAGAACACAGGGATGGACTTGAAGTTCTTACTCAGGCGGGGCAAAGGCAACATATATAACCAAAACATTTGTACCCCGGTAATATGCTGAAAAAAATACATATATAAATAAATTTAAGCAGTTGAAAAAAAAGTCCCAAAACAATAGATGCTGGTGTGGATGCAGAGAGCAAGGAACACTCATACACTGTTGGTGGACTGCAAATTGGTACAACCTCTACGGAAAATAATATGGAGATTCCTCAAAGAACTAACTGTAGATCTACCATTTGATTTAGCAATCCCACTGTTGTATATTTACCCAAAGGAAAAGAAGTCATTTTATCGAAAAGACACCTGCGTGTGAATGTTTATTTTTGCACAATTCACAGTTGCAAAGATGTGGAATCAACCCAAGTGCCTATCAATTCACGAGTGGATTAAAAAAATGTGGTACATATATATTATGTAGTACTATGCAGCCATGAAGAAGGATGAATTAAGGCCTCTTGTAACAATTCGGATGGGATTGGAGACCATTATCCTAAGGGAGGTATCTGAAGAATGGAAAAACAAACACCGCATGTACTCAGTATTAAATGCAGCTAACCGATGAGGACACATGTGCACAGAGGGAAGTAAAACTCAGTGGAAATCAAGGAGGGCAGAGTGGGGGAGAAGGGGATTGTTGAAAACCTACCTAATGGGTGCAGCGAACACTATCTGGGTGATGGGCACACTTCCAACCCTGATACAAGCATAAGAAAATCAATAAATGTAACCAGAAACATTTGTACCCCCGTAATATTTTGAAATGTAAACAAAAAAAAGGGAAAAAAACAGTAAAATAATCATAGTATGTAAAGTAAATGATAAAGGAATCTGTATTAGATACAGAACTAGCTTAGAGGAGGAAATGATTAGCTTTTATGTGGTAAGATCAGTGATTCGAGATGAATAGGAAAGTCTTCCAGATAACTTTGAGAACTATTAGTAGTTCCTCCCTGGGCCTCCATTTATTCAGGACTTAGATTTCTAGTTAGCTTTAGGTGCTCTTATTTGCAGTTTCTTGGTTGTGTCCTTACTTTAGTGCTTACTTAGTTGCATTTTGCAAGCATTTTATTCTTGCCTATTTATGAATTCATTTCAGTTCACTGCATACAGGAACAATGGTGTGTGTTTGATACATTTTTAAACATGTTGCTTTCATTTAGTCTTTTGTTTTGGTTTTTTGGCACAGGGTCTCGCTCTGTTGCCCAAGCTAGACTGGAGTGGTGTCATCATAGCTCATGGCAACCTCAAACTCCTGGGCTCAAGCTATCATTCCTTTCTCAGCCTCCCAAGTAGCTGGAACTAACAGGCATGTGCCACCATGACAAGCCAATTTTTCTATTTTTTTTTTTTTTTTTTTTTGTAGAGATGGGGTCTCGCTCTTGCTCAGGCTAGTCTGGAACTTCTTGCCTCAAGCAATCTTCCTGCCTTGGGCTCCTAAAGTGCTAGGATTACAGGCATAAGCCATAGTGGCTGGCCTGTCTTTTTAGTCTTAATCTAAAATAATTCATTCAGTTTGGGCATTGAACTTAATGTAATATTGATTCAAAGGTATGAAAATGCTTCTTTTATCCAAATGTTTTCCTGTAATGTTTCAAATTTCTGTTCTGGAAATTAGTCATTTAGTGTTTTACACAGAGAGGTAAGAAATTACAATATCTTTTAATATCTCAAAACAGTTCGTTATTAATAGTGTTCTCTTCAGTAAGGTACACAATTTTGGGAAAATGTAGTAACTAAGATGTTTACTTATAAACCTTATTTACCATGTCATTAATATCTTTTTGCATCCTTGGATATGTCTGATGTATTAAAATATATCATTGTTTTTTTCCTATAGTTTTCATTTTTGTTTCTTTAAGGGCATGGAAAATTATATATATGCCTATTTTGTCCCTATGTCTTTCACCAGATGAGATTTTTATTCATTTGGGGAAAAAAGGATATTTTATACCATCCTCTCTGCTTAGTATTTTCATTTTTAACAACCAATAAGTACACTTTAATTTTATATTCTGAGTGCATATGGTTAATTCCAATCCCTGAACAAAATATTTTTGAAAGTCAGCTATTCAGTGAGCTTCCTTTCATTATAGTAACAGTTTTTATTACATTTTACCCATGAGATTTGGTGGCATTTCTGTGCTGAAGCTTTATTATATAAAACAGTGATTCCAACCAACTCTTTGTTTTAGTAGTCTTCTTAATTTTTAAGAATAATTCTGCTCTAGTTTTTCAGTCATATTTGCTGCTCCATCACTTACAATTATTATAAATTATTTTTAGTTTAATTTATATTGATTAATAATGAGGTTTATAATTATATAAATATATTTAAGCCAGTTGTATGGGAGGTTAAAAATTTCTACAGTACAAAAATCTTACATTAAATGGTCTTCGCATATGTATCTAACATAAATTGAAAGATCTATCAAGTTGGATCATGAAGTTTATACCACACTAGAACCGAATAATAAACACCATTTCTTTATATTCTGTAACAGTACAAATCTTACCTAATAGTGTATCATCACCAAAAGATGTAGTTTTTAATTTATCAGCTCTTTGATCATTTAAAAAAATACTTTCTCTAAAAAAAATACATCTCCATCTGCATATGCTAACTGTAAAAAAGTGTTCACTGGCTATCTGAGTCATTTTCTTTTGCTATGGTTTAGGCAACTATATGATGATAACAAGGATGACTAGGAATTGTGCTGATAACTTTTTTTCTTTTTCTGAAAATATTTAAATGTACAGCATGCTGGTTTTCCAAGTGTCTTTTTTGTTTTGAAGGTTTTAATCTTTCATTTATAAAATATTACAGATAATATTTGAGATTTATCATTTTTATTAATTTTTTGCCTAGTATTTTTTCAGTATCTTTAATATTTATCCTTTCAGATCCAACAACTGTACCTGATATGCTTATTTTTTCTTCCTTTCCTCTCCTCTCCTCTCCTTTCCCTTTCCCTTTCCCTTTCCCTTTCCCTTCCTCTTTTTTTTTTTTTTTTTTTTTGAGCTAGAGTCTTACTCTGTTGCCTGGGCTAGAGTGCAGTGGCATGAGCATAGCTCACTGCAGTCTCAAACTCCTGGGCTCAAGCAATTCCACTGCCTCAGCCTCCCGAGTAGATGGGACTACAGGCATGCGCCACCATGCCTGGCTCATTTTTCTATTTTTTATAGAGACAGGGTCTTGCTCTTGTTCTTGTTGGTCTCGAACTCCTGACCTCAAGCTATCCTCCCTTCTCCGCCTCCCAAAGTGCTAGGATTATAGACTTGAACCACTGCACCTCACCTTTTTATTTCTTAATTTTTTTTCTAAAAACAAAACCATGTATTTTAATGTCAGTTTGCTTTTGTTTAATTAAAATATTTCATGTTAAAATAGTTGTGAACCTGGAAAATATTCTATAATATACTTCAAAAAAAGATTTATAAACAGAACATAGTTGACACTTTTATGGCCAGTAGATGATAATTGTTCTAAATTTTTTTGTAACTACAGTGAATTATGTTAATATAAAGTTACACTGTATAATACTTTCTTGTTATGGTGATGGTCAAAGTGAACATCAGATATCAAAAAATTAGACAAGCAAAATATTGAACAACCTGTTTTTGTCTGATATGTATATGGATGACAACACTTCTACTGATAGTTACTAATACCATTCCTAGAACCTCTCATGGATTCTGGCGTTTAGTATATGAGAGTTGAATAAATAAAAGTCTGAGGAATGAGTGAAAAAAATTAACGTAAATTCATATAACTTTAAGTTTTTATCAGGATTGCTACCAATACATTGATCTAGCGTTTAAATACTATAGGGAACTTGTCAAGCACACTTACTTTTGCAATTATATCTCCATGGATGGTAAGGACAGTTATCTTTCCTTTATCAAACATACTGCTTTTCTTTAAGATCATTCATTTGGCACTGTGGAACATTAGTCATTTTCTAGACATTTTTTACTTCTTAGTTACTAAATGTTGTGTGCTAGAGATTCAGATGTATAAATAATAGTGTCTGCTTTTGAGGAGCTCATAATCTAGTGGGTAGTCAGTGAACAGTGGAAATGTGGAATCCCTGCTGAGGGAGTGCGAAACTCGGTGTTATAGTAATCAGTCAGAAAAAGCTTCACAGTGGAGATGGACTTAAGCTTAGTTGAAGGAAGAGTAAGATTTCAACTAGAGGTGATGGAGAAAGCATTCTGACATGAGAAAAGGCAAGAAAGCCTGAATGTAGCATATTTATTAGTTTTTTTCCTCCCTGGAGCATTTTCTAAATTGTTTTGAGTATTTAGAGATGACAGAAAGGCAGTCAGGGAATCATTTCATGGAGAGCCATGCTGAGGAGATTAAATGATTTCAAGCAGGTGTTGTATTCAAATTTGCAGTTTTCAAAGGGTACTTAATATTGTCCTGGTTATATATTTAGCAGATTTGGCAAGAACTGATTGTTACAATATGATAGTTGTTCAATATAGAAAGGAATTTCGAATGCTGTTTGTCTTCAGAGACCTTCATGAACTTTATCTAACCTATCGTCATGGCCTACTTAGGTAGATGTCTTGCTGAAAAAAAATTTTTTTTGAAATGTAAAATATTTAAACTTTCTGATAACTTAGATAATGTGCTGAGTTATGAGCAGATATAAAATATGTTTTTCTGTGCAAGAACATTTAATTACCAGTATAAGACTGTCCAGAGCACTCTTTCTGTCTGGTAAGATGGCTGGCAGAATTTGAGATAACGATAGCTCTATCACCTTGGGTACTGAAATGAAAAGACATGGAGTAGAACCCTCAGATGATGGACAACTAGTGTAAGCAAGAAAAAGGCCTTATTGTTTTAAGCCACTGCAGTTTTGCAGTTCTTACTCATAAGTGTTACCTGAACCTTACCCAACCTCTCTGTATTGGTGCAACCTATATATTAAAACAGTTTTAGCTTGGAAATAAAATTATTTGAGAAGGAATCATCGTAGAAGTACAGAAATGAATAGAAAAATTTTACCTATTTGATTTAGAGAAATTGAAACCACAATAATTCAGGTATATAGTAATGTAAAAGTCAAATAATATATGTAAACTACTAAATGAGTTATTACAACTAAGAAAGTATTTGGAAAGAGATTAAAATTACCTTATCTGTAATTTATTAACATAAATACAAGTGTTATATTAAAATCATTACAAAGATGGGAAAAAATTGAAGAAAACTGTAATTTTATGGGTTACTGAATTTTATCTTGCATATGATATTGTAGTTGTTCGGTCTATGTGGGCGATTTGTTCCAGGACTCCTCAATATACCCAAATCAGCACATACTCAGTTCCTTCCATTGGCCTTGCAAAACCTGCATATACAAAAATTCAGCCCTCCTTCATATGCAGGTTTCTCATTCCACAAATACTGTATTTTCAATCAGTATTTGATTGAAATAAAATCAATCAGTACCTGTATTTGATTGAAAAAAAATCTTTAAGTGCACCTGCATGGTTCAAGGGTCAACTGTATTTTATAGTAAGTATTTGCATAATAGGGATTCTAAGTGCTTCACTTGTACTTTGATATTCACAGTTCCACAGTAATCTATATGTACATTTTAAAATAAGGAGTGTGGGGATATTAATATTTGTTTGAAAAATGTGAGTTACTAAAGCAGTTTGTAATTTATTGATATCAATTCAGTGTATCATTTTGAAATTTAATTTAGAATAATCAGCTATATAGATATCTCAATCTTTCAACAAGACATTCTTATGGTGATTTGATTATCATAGCTAATTATGAATAACGAGTAAAAATTATACAAATATACAAACATATATGTTTCAGATTGTCATTTACTGAGAGTAAATTAGATTTTTTCACACTAAATGATTACTGTTTATCTAGACGATAAATTTAAACTATAGAAAAAATTCAGTGTAACTTGTACTGTAAATAAACTATTAGCAATGAGCATCATTGTGAGAGCTGGTAGTATATAAATTATTCATAGCAAACTTATTATCTTTGTGTCATTAGCATGTAAGATAATGAACCTAATTACCATGGCTTTAAACTCTAGGGAGTTAGCAGTTTATGTGTGGAACTTTCTGGGCTGTAGTTACCACCCACAAGGGTATTGAGAGAACTGCAGATACGACTATGTTTTGTTGTTGAGATGCTCTTTCTCCTCACTTGCTTCTTTATTGATAAATTAGTTTTTATTTATTTTCAGGATTAGAGTGATGAGGTTTTTCTTGTTTGAGTACCTGATTAAAGGAGTTATGAGAAATATTCAAGTATTTTCTGTGTTCTTTTTAGTGTAATTCAGTGTTGCAAGTAGATGAAATGTTATTGGTATATATTCCTTTATTTACTTACACAAGTTCGCATCACCTATTATAGATTACCATAAATAGTTAATTACTTGATAAATCTAGGCTAAAAGGTTAATAATCAGTTTTTCCCTCTAAAAGGATTTGTACTAAAATGATTTACTTTCAAAGTACTTGGTATTAACATATAGCCCTTTTTCTAATCTTTAATATTGTGTCTCTGATCTTAATTTAAGGTTTCTATGAACTTCTTGCTTCTATTTTCTGTCATATTGTAGTATAAATTATCTGTAATAAGCCATCCTAATTAAAGTTGGTAAATCTACAACTGCTTCAATTATACACTAATCAATTATACACTAATTTAATTCTACTTAGCAGGATACAGTACATCATTAATCGGTTTCAGACTTAATACAACAGATTTAGAAGTAATCAAAATTTTATAGTGAAGCATTTTATTTAGCTGGGAAAAAAATGAAAGGTCATAATGTCTAGTAATTCAAATATCAGTGCAGATAAACTAAGAGGTTCATTGCTAGAAAATAAAGGAGTGCAATTGCCAATTATGTTTATTGTTGAGTGCCATGGCTGAAGTGGGCTTTATGTAATATCTTTAGATAGTAATAACAATAAGTTTTATATTCTACCTTTTTTCTTAAATTATTATCATTATTTTCTTATGTTACTAAATAGTTTTCTGTAACATGGTTGTTTAACATATGTATAATGTCATAATTCCTTAGTTGTGAATACCTTAATTCATTGCTTTTTAACCTCCTTGTCCTGGCACACACAGAATATTTATTAGTAGTTTCAAACATGTAAGCATGTGTACAAATGTATGTTTTCAGAATCATGTTAAAGAAATAAGATGATTAGATATAATTAACTTCAAAATCTTTAGTAAAGTGATCTTTGTCATGGTTTTTTTGTTGTTGAGGTGGTGATTTGAGTTTTACTTGGAATTCTTAGAAATGAGTTATAAACTCAAGGTAATCATTTTTCTCAGTTATCTGCTCATTGAATTAAACGATTCAGATCGAATTTCATTAGTCATTCTTTCAATACATGTTTGTATTATTGGGAATACTTTCTGTCATACCGAGCTTTCTTCCCGATAAATTAGTATTTCTTTGCTTATCTATCTTGTATTTCTTTACAAGAATGTTCTAGGTGGGGATTTTCTAGGTTTTGAAGACTATGTTAAATGCATTTAGCCTTTTGAGAAAATTATTTTGGGTAATAGGTTTCAGGGAAACCCTAGTCCTTTGATCCATTATATCTCAGAGCCACTTTTTTAAAAGTCAAAGGTAATATATGCACACAGTTAAAAATCAAATAGAACAGATGGGCTTATTATGAAAAACAAGAGAAATCCTGCCCCACATTTCTCTATTCCCACTATCCCAAAGGCAGCCACTTTTAACTAATTTTGTTTTGAGTTCTTATTGTGGTTGCCTCAGCCTATAGTAGGATTACATTAGTATATTATTTCTTGATATTTCTATGTATAGGTGGAAATGTGACGTTTGACAGTTCTAATAAACTTTCTTTTCCCTGATTTCTAGTGAGGTTGAAAGCATTAAAAAACATGCTTTTAATTGACCAATACAATTGTATGTATTTATTGTGTATAACATGATGTTTTGAAGTATATATACTTTGTGGAATGACTAAATCTAGCTAATTAACAGACGTATTAGTTCACGTAGTTATCATTTTTGTAGTGAGAACACTTAACATCCACTCTCTTAGCATTTTCTAGGAATACAGTATATTCTTATTAACTGTTGTCACCTGTTGTACAATAGATCTCTTTAGCTCATTCCTCCTAACTGAAATTTTATATCTTTTGACCACCTCCCCAGCCCCAATTCCTCTCACCCACCCCAACTCTGCCCCAGCCTCTGGTAACCACATTTTACTCTCTACTTCTGTGAAACCAGCTTTTTTAGATTTCACATGAGTGAGATCATTTGGTATTTGTCTTTCTGTGCCTAGCTTATTGCATTTAACATATTGTCCTCCAGATTCACCCACGTTGTTGAAATAATGGGATTTTCTTTTCTTTTTTAAATGGCTGAATTTTATTCCATTGTGTATATACATAACATTTTCTTCATTCATCCATTGATGAACACTTAGGTTGATTCTGTATCTCGGCTATTGTGAACAGTGCTGCAGTAAACATGAGAGTGCAGATATCTCTTTGACATACTGATTTCATCTCCTTTGAATATATACCCAATAGTGGGATTGATGCATCATATGGTAATTATATTTTTAATTTTTGAAGAACTTCCATACTGTTTTCCATAATGGCTGAACTAATTTACATTCCCACTAATAGTGTGCAAGTGTTGTCTTTTCTCCATATCTAGACCAACGCTTGTCATATTTTGTCTTTTTGCTAATAGCTATTCTAACAGGTATAAGGTAGTTTTAATTTGCATTGCCCTGATGATTAGTGATGTTGAGCATTTTTTCGTATACCCGTTGGCCAATTTTTATGTCATCTTTTGAGAAATATCCGTTGAGGTCCTTTGCCCATTTTTATTCAGGTTGTTTTCTTGCTATTGAATTGTGTTGGTTATGTATTTTGGATATTAACCCCTGTCAGATGTACAGTTTGCAAAATAATATTTTTTCCCATTCTGTAGGTTGTCTCTTTACTCTGTTGATTATTTCCTTTACTGTACAGCAGCTTTTTAGTTTGATGTAATCATATTTGTCTGTTGTTGCCCAATAGTGTCATATTCAAAAGATCATTGCTCAGACCAGCATCATAGAGCTTTCCCCCTGTTTTCTTCTAGTAGTCTCATAGTTTTGGGTCTTACATTTTAAGTTTATGATCCATTTTGAGTTGATTTTTTAATATGGTGTGAGATAAGGGTCTAACTTGAGAGCGTTTTTGTTTTATTGACCATTTGTAATCCTGTATTTTACAAAGGCTCATTTTTTACTCCTTTTGCATGCAGGCCTTTTGGGCCATTTTCTCCTGTATTCATACCCTAGTATCATTTCTTATAACTTCACCATTTTGATGGGGACAAACAAGCACAAGAGAATCACTTCAGGAGTTAATGGCTAAAACCATCTACTCCAAGCATTTCTCCTGTCTTGCTCATTTTTCAGACAGAGGTCATTCCCAAGTATAAGTACCCTAGCTAAATGGAGCACTGAGACAAGACCTTGCCATAAGACAAGGCCTTGTAAAAAGACACAAGAGATTTTAACCTTAAAATCAGAATTTGGTTTTTTATTCTGTTTATTACTTTCTTCCTCCTTGAGAGGTAGAGGATGAAGCAGGGAAGGAAGGGAGAGGAAGAAGCTTTGAGATTCTCCTGCTTGAACTTCAAATTTGGGTGTGACATTCCAACATTGAGTTAGAATTGCTTCATTAAGCATATTTATTTCCAGTTTTTCATATTATTTTTGTCTTACCAAATCATGAAGCACAACAAATCAATATGGAACCCATTTGATACTGATGAGTAAATGCATAGTTTCATTTATTCATTCATATTCATTTATTCATTCAGTCACATTGTGTTAGTGTTTGGGAATACAAAAGTGATACTGTACTTACTGTCATAGAATTTACAGTCTTAGGATTGGTATGAGTATAATTGATAAAGCATGTATTTGTGCTTCTTAGTAATAGATTGAATAATTCAAGAAAACTTGAAATTGGAGACAGGCTATCTTTTAAATGGAATGTGATGCTTTTTTCTATTTTCATAAACACATTTATTAGCTTTTGATTTTTAAAACTAGGAGAGAACAGAGTGTCTTGTTTGGCAGAAAGACCTAATATGTGATCTTATGAATTCTTCAATAGTTGCAAAACATAAACATTTAATAAGGAGTTCAGCAAAGTGGATTAAATATTGTTTAAAACACATGTTATAGTTGACCTAATGGCTCAATGGCCTGTTTCAGGAATCTAAATTATCCCAAGGGGGTATAGCAAAGTTTCCCACCACATACACTGAAATACTTGATTTTCACAAATACTATGCAGGGGAATTGAATAAGACATCAAAAAGCCATAAGAAAAAGAGAAACTTTGCCTTTTTTATTGCTTTTACTAAGAAGTAGAAAACATTTTAGTGACAGGCTATGCTTCATTGTAAAAATACAATTGGATGTTTTTAGGCCTTCACAAATTTGATTTCATTGCATTTAGTGACAGATGTTAGTAAGCTGTGTGAGAGGGGGAGAAATTAAAGGTTTATACCTGTGTGTGGAATTCTTGGGTCATTGGGTATGCACGTCTTGCACTTCACTAGATATTGCTGAATTGTTCTTTCCAGGAACATCTGAGAGTTCCCTTTCTAAATTGTCTTGCTAAGAATTAGTGTCAACAGAAGTCGTAATTTCTGTTTTGATAGGTATGAAATGTATCTCATTGTGATTTTAATTTACACTTTAGAAATGTCTAGTGAGGTTAATCATTTTTTCTTATATGTTTATTTGCCTTTTAGGGTTTCCACATCATGATTGCCTATCAGTGTTTTATGCCTGCTTTTATTTCTTGTGGAATATTTTAAATTACTGGAGGAGTTTTTTGTATTTTATGGATATTAATTATTTTACTGTATTAAAAAAATTTTTTTTTATCAAATCAGGGTCTCACTATATTGCCCAGGTGGACTCAAACTCCTAGGCTCAATCGATCTACCTGCCTCAGCCTCCGAAGTAGCTGGGACTATAGGTGTGCTTCTTTGATTTGTATTTATTGCATATATCTGTGCCCAGTGTGTAACTTGTCTTTAACTTCATGGTGTCTTTTGCCTCACACAAGTTTTAAAATTTACTATGATCAAATTTACCAATCTTTTTCTTTTATGCTTTATGCTCTTTTGCCTTGTGTAAGAAATTCCTTCCTACCTCAAGGTCAAAGAGTTTCCTATATGTGCTCTACATATGTGCTCTACTCATATCTTTTATCCAGTTGAATATAATTTTTGTGTATGGTGTGAGCTAGAGTTTGGGATTGAATTTTTTTGCATATGGATAACCAAGTATCTTAGCATAATTTTTTGAAAAGTTCATTGTCATATATCAAGTTTTCTGTTTATGTGGGGGGCCAGTTTCTGGTTCTAATTCTGTTCCATTGATTTGTTTATCCCTATATCAATATTTCATCTGAACTTTCTTAAAATGAAAAGAACAGTGGCGGTTAGGTCTTAGCCTTCCTCCCAAAATTGATTTAACCGACAATAAACTAGAAGATTGTAATTAGTACATTAGTCCAACTAGCCGAAGTGAACAAGAACATTTTTTTCTGTGATGGTATTTGAGAATAGCTTAGCCTAATTACCAAAGAATGCAAAAAAGTTCATAACTTTTTTTTTTTTTTTTTTTTTTTTT